>PVJS01032790.1:15000-22559 GCA_004027185.1 Glis glis | reverse complement strand
GAACGCAGTGGCGTTCTACCTCCGCGCTATGCCCCCGGCCCTATTTTTTATACTTTATTTTGAAACCGGGTCTCACGAAGTTGTGGAGGGCCTCATTAAAGAGAGAGAGAGAGACAGAGAGAGTGAGAGAGAGCGAGAGAGCTGAGGCTGGCCGCGAACCCAGATCCTCCGGTCTCCACCTTCCAAAGTACTGGGATTACAAGCATGCGCCACCACGCCCGGCTAATAATTTTCTATTCTTTATAAACTATTCAGTCTCTGGTGTTTTTTTTAATAGCAGCACAAAACAGACTAAGACACCTAAGGGATTCTATATATCAAGCCTTAGAAATCATCATGGCTCTCAAGAAAGGTGGATGAACTAAAATATAAATTTAAATTGACTGAAAGAACCGTTGGAAAGATGCTGGCAACAAATGGTCTTATACAAACTGGCCATTCAGGTGATGATGTCCCCATTTCCAACTCAGATGGCAAATATTAGAGCAGCCTGACCAGAATCCATTGCTAGTTGCATGGCATGTTATTCAGCAGACCAGTCCCAGAATAACAGAACAGACTGGATAGGGCAAGAGTCCAAGGTGAATCCTGTCCTGCTAACTGGCTCCTATCAACTAACTTTTACAATGGACAGGAAAAGTTTTATAAGCAAAATACAAGATATATTTTAGGAAAAAAAGAAAATAAGCAGTGCCAGAAGGAGTATTTTGAATGGGAACTTTCACAGGTGGCTGGTGGGAATATAGTTTGGTTCTATCTTTCTAGAAGGCAATTTAGCTCTAGGAATCAAGAACCTTAATTTTGTTTATGCACTTTATTCTAGTAACTATACTTTGAGATCCTATTAGAAGATCAGAATATAGTATAAAAATTATGTAGAGGTCAGGTGTGGTGGTGCACACCTGTAATCCCAGTACTTGGGAGGCTGAGACAGGAGGATCCCAGTTTGTGGCCAGCCTCAGCAACTTAGTGAGACCCTCCGCAACTTAGTAAGACCCTGTTTCAAAATAAAAAAGATAGGGCTGGGGGTATAGCTCAGAGGTAGAACTCCCCTGGTTTCAATCCCCAGTAACACAAAGGAAAAATAAAATTATGTAGAAACTACTAATCATAGTATTATTTAAACTAAAATTGTAAACAGCTTAATATTCAAACATTATTATATACATGTAAATAATATACATCTTAGATGATATTTAGAAAGAATTCCTAATAGAGAAAAATGATTGTAATGAAACAAAACAATCCCTTTTTTTTGCTATTTTGGTGATTCTTTTTTTTCAGTACTGGGGATTGAACCCTGGGCCTTCTGCATGCTAGGCAGGTGCTCTACCACAGAGCTATGTCCCCAGGCTTTTGTTTTGTTTTGTTTTCTTTTCTTTTCTATTCTTCTCTCTCTCTCTCTCTCTCTCTCTCTCTTCCTCTCTCCCCCTTCTCCTCCTCCTCCTCCTCCTCCTCCTCCTCCTCCTCCTCCTCCTTCTTAAACTAATTTTTTTTTGGCACTGAGGATTGAACCCAGGGGCATTCTACCTCCAAGCTACACCCCCAGCCCTATTTTTTATTCTTTATTTTGAAACAGGGTCTAAGTTGCAGAGGGCCTCACTAAGTAGCTGAGGCTGGCTGCGAACCCAGATCCTCCGATCTCAGCCTCCCAAGTACTGGGATTACAACCATGTGCCACCACACCCGGCTCAAAGAGCCATTTTTTATCAGAAAATTTTTACAAGAAGTAACTGTGGGGTGGAGTGAAATTAAGGCGAGTGGACCTTTTTTAACTTCTTCAGAAACAAGGTGAGAGGTACTCTTAGGGGTCATAGCAGTAGAAAGTACCAGAACCTATGGCTACTTACACTTGAGCCCCTGGAGTTCCTCCTGGAAGGTCAGGGGTCCATACACTATGACCCAATGGGAAAATCTGGGCTGATGGCCTATTTTCATAAATGAAGTTTTACTGGAACATAGCCAGGCCCATGCAATTATGTACAGTCAGTGCCAGCTCTCACCCCACAATGGCAAAGTTAAACCCATATGCCCACAATGCCTAAAATATTTACTATTTGGTCCTTTGTAGAAAAAATTTGCCAACCCCTGTGCTAGACCATTTAAGGCCCACTTAGGGACTGACAGCTAGTGAAGAGGCTTCCTTCATGCCCTAACCAGATCTATGCCAGAGAACCTATGAATAGGGTTTTCTTTTAGAAATGCTTATAACTGGATGTCCCTAACCTCATTCAGCTTAATCCCTTACAAAGTCTGTCTCCTACATATTAAAAAGAAAACAAAAGCCTAACAAAAGAACTTCAACCTCAGCCAAAATAAGTACCACAACAAACGTTCTTACACAAAGCAGCACCAGCACAGAGCCCCCTTGCATCACTCCCCACCACCCCTGCCAGGCACCCAGCCATCAGCACTACACATGGTCGCCTTCCACTTGTGGCTGAGCTCAGCCAGACCTATGGCAAGCATAAAGTCACTCACGGGGATATGATTCTACACATTCTTGGGAATGGTGGCTCAGAATCAGAATGAGTTCAATTAGTATTTTTCCTAGTGAAAAATTAGTTTTTTTTAAGATTGGAAGAAGTATTAATATAAGAGGTCATAGAAAAGCATAATAAATATTATATATAAATAACACAAAATAAATAAAGTATACATGTAATATGAGTATAAGAATAACAGGCAAGCTAAAGATACATAATCTAAATATGTGATTTTCATATACGGGCTATAGTCGGCCACTGGGCTTTAACAAGATCCTTGCATTTCATGTGCCTTAATTTAATATTTGATATTTGATTTAAAGTCTTGTTAAGTCTCAAATTGCCATATACTTACAAGTGGTTTCATTGCTTTTCTAGTATTATTATACTATTGTACTAAAACCCTTTTGACTAAATATATACTTGGATATGCTATAATAGTGAGCACACAAGGCAAGATGGTAACCCTTCATACCCTTTCTGCTCAAGATACACTTGGTCCTAATGAGCACCAATCAAATCCAAATAGAATTCCCTCTTTATTCAGGTTTCTCCAAATAATGTCAATGAGGGAGGGAGAGAAGATAAATCACAATTAAGTAAACAAAAAATAAAATCAGAACAGATAGGTCTATGAAAGAGACATGCAACTCAGGCAAGCAGATATGGATACAAGAGGACAGTTAAGCAAACAAGAATATCTGAAAGGAGAGGAAAAAAAGAAAAATATATAACAACAAAGAATTTGAGAGAATACAAAGATTCCAATGGGACTAGAAATAAGATCCTAATCTAACAAACTCAATTTATTTATTCATTTGGTACTGGGGATTGAACCCAGGGGCATTCTACCTTCGAGCTATACCCCCAGCTCTTTTTATTTTTTAATTTTGAAACAGGGTCTTGCAAGGTTACTGAGAGTCTTGCTATGTTGCTGAGGCTGTCCTCGAACCTGCGATCCTACTGTCTCAGTCTCCCAAGTGCTGGGATTACAGTGTGCGCCATCATGCCTGGCTCCAAAGTCATATTTAGATTTAAGGCATCTCTAAGTCCAAGATTGTTCTCTTTACACATTCTGCAAAAAGATAATTCTTTCGGGAAAAAAATAACAGTGGGATATGAGAACATAAGTGGGCCCAGGCATAACAGAAGGGAAAGGATGGGGGAAAAACAAAGGAAGAGAGGGAAGGGTATGGAAATAGTAACACAATTAGCAAGTTAGCCATTAGCACAATGCCACTGATAATGGTCAAGGTTCTGGTCCATCTATTTAATACTGATGGTAAATTCCCTAAAATATAATTTATGCAGCTCTAGAAACTAGACCTGGGAAAAATACTTTTTTTCCCCTTTTGGTGCTGGGATGGAACCCAGGGCCTTGTACATGCTATGTATATACTCTACCACAGAGCTACATTATACTCCTAGCCCAAACTTTTCTTTTTTGTACATCTTTTGTTGTACATAATTCCCAACTGTGAAACCATCAAGCCTTAGTAAACACTTCCAATCACTGTCATTTGGCCAAAATGCACCTTTGCCAATTATTAGATAAACGCCTCACTTTGCCTTAGTTAACGTCCTTTGTCTTTTCTCTCTTTTAGGGCCCCATGTACCATAAAGAGTCAATTCAGGATGCTCTATAGTGATAGTATTAGTAAAAGGTGAAAGAGAAAGTGGCCAGTTTACAGATGCACAGACCAGTAGGCATTCTAAAAAACAAGATGTCATAGATACCTTGTATGTTTGAAGGGCATGAGGGATGCTATCTAATTTTTTTTTTTTTTGGTACTGGGGACTGAACCCAGGGGCATTTTACCTCTGAACTATACCCCCAAGCCCCTTTTATTTTTTTGTTTTGAAACAGGGTCTGCTAAATTGCTGAGGATGACCTGGAACCTGGGATCCCCCTGTCTCAGCCTCCCAAGTACAGGGCTTACAGGACTGGGCCACCATGCCTGGCTGAATTCTGTCTATTTTAAACATCCACCTCTACCCCAATGGCTTTTCAGAGCACTTGAGATGTTACCAATTAGAAAATCTTGAACCTTTAGGTTAGGATTTCATAGTTCCAGGATTCTCCATGTTAAGATGCAAATAATCATGGAAAGGCAATAATAGACTACATCTCTGACACATCAGAATGTTTTCTATTACAACATCCAGCCGACAGAGCCCTGGGAGAATAGGACAGATAAGTACTGGCAAATAAGGGGCAAAAGAAAAGTATGGTGTACACGGCATTCCTAGGGGAATAAGCCTGAGTCAACCTGCCTTGGGTAACACTGAACATACAGAGAAGGACACAAAAGCCCTAGGCCCTGGGAAAAGTGGAAGAGGAGGAAACAGAGGAAGACTGCAAAGGAGGAAAGCTCAAAAACAAATTAACCATTTCACAATTTGTTTGTAGTCTGGCTGGAATGGTCAACTGCCCCAGGGCATAGTACCAGAGCAGCAGCAAAATATGAAGCAATTCTGAATACCACTCAATCTTTGGTTACCAGAAAGTCTGGGGAAAGCAGAAAAACAATTTCTTAGACTGGTAACTTCCAATAGAATATATCAAGTACACATGGGACACTGTCTCCATTCATATTCCTCACTCCACCCCAAACCATGTGAAAAATTGATGAGGAAGAGAAGGCATGCTGGGTAAAAAGTATGGTTTGCAGTTTGAAAAGGCTCCCCAAATGATCCAAATGGTTATGATATGCATCATTCCCCTATAAAGGCAAGCTCCTTCCTCCACCTAAGTTTACCCCAGTTTCAACAAAATAAGATCTGGCACAGTATCTTTCAATCCACAGCAGTTGTTAAAATTCCTATAGTTGAACTAATATAAGATTTTGATTGCCATCTAGTGGAAGAGATAGAAAACCACAAGCTAAACTGAGGATAAGTAATTTATAAGTATCAAACATTTTTATACTCTGACAGCCAAAACAGTTTTCCAAAGTGTGGTGATATGTAAGATGATTTTAGGTAGCACAAAGATGAATGTTATGTTAACTAAAAAGCTTAAACACTTCAAATCCATCAACTCACAAATATGTGATGAGACTAAATTAACCCTAATTTAGAAAAAAAAATTTAGAAACATTATATTACACAGGTGGTAATCTGATATCATAAAAGTCATAAGATGACTCTACAATGACTCAAATTTTGGAAATAGTTGTCTAAGCTGGTTCTTCTAATGGAGGATACGTTCCCCTCAATGTATCTTGGTTTTATTTACAGTTATAAGATGAAGTAACCCATATTTTAACAACAGGTTACTATTGTTTAAATATTTAAAAATATTTAACGATATATTTTTCTTACCAGATAGTTCCTATTTTCCTAAACAGAAATTATTTCACAAGCAAATTAGCAGCTGGGCGTGGTGGCGCACGCTTGTAATCCCAGTACTTTGGGAGGCGGAGACCGGAGGATCTGGGTTCACGGCCAACCTCAGCGCGCATGTGCGTGCGCGACTCTCTCTCTTTCTCTTCTCTCTCCTCTCTCTCTACCTAGTGAGGCCCTCTGCAACTTCGTGAGACCCGGTTTAAAAAAAAAAGCATAAAAAAAATAGGGCCGGGGATGTAGCGCGGAGGTAGAACGCCCCTGCGTTCAATCCCCGGTACCGCAAAAAAAAAAAAAAAAGACAAGCAAATTAGCATTCAGGACTTTTTTTTTTTTTTGGTTTGGGGGATTGAACCAGGGGCATTCTACCTCTGTGCTACACCCCCAGCCCTTTTTATTTTTTACTTTGAAACAGGGTCTCACTAAGTTGCTGAGGCTATCCTGGAACCTGCAATCCTCCTGTCTCTCTCTCCCAAATACTGGGATTACAGGTGTGTGCCACCATACCTGGGTATATTTAGGACTGTTAAGTTCCAGTGTTTGCCTTCCCTAAAACATGCCTACAGAGGGGCTGGGGGTTTAGCTTGGTAGTAGAGCATTTGCCTGACATGTTTGAAGCCCTGGGTTCAATTCCCAGCACTTCAAAAACAACAAAAAAAAAATGCTTACCTAAGTAGTCATGCAATGATCATAAATAGTTGATTCCCTCTCACTTTGACATATTTCATTATGGAAAATAATTTCCATTTAATCTACTCAACAATTTTTCAGAGAACTGTTTGAACTCCTGCCAACTTACTGTAATAGAATGCACTTTAATGACCTATGTCCTATTGTCACAGTGGTCTATTATTTATCATAGAATTTAGAGGTTTCAACAAAACCCTAAGCACTCAGCATATACTACTGCTTATATTCACTGATGTTGGAATATACGAGTGAGAATAACGAGATTAATTTCATTATCTTTTCTTATGGCCAGTGCAAACGACAATGATACACATCTCATGTGATAAATTTCACTCTGCCAACTCTAGTCACAAGAAAGACTGAAAAATTAAGTATCTGGAAAATAGAAACAAGTTTATTAAGATTATTTTACACCAATCCTCCTTTATCTCCTAGGTTGGGAATTACTACAACTCTTAACCAAATTAGGATTTTGATGACAGGGAATAGGAGGGATCAATGAATAATTGTTGGGTATCTACCTAACAGTTATTTGCCATACAAACCAGCTTTAAGCACTCAGTTTCTCTCTAAGGGGGGATCACTCTTAAGCTTTCTATTTATTTATTCCCCCAGACTTCATTTATATATATTATATAATATGTAGTATTAATTTACTTTTACCCAAATGGCAGCGTACTATACATACTGCTCTGCACTTCCCTTTTTTCTCTTAACAAAATGAAGTCTTGTTCCACTTAGATATGTAATAAAGCCACCTCCTTCTAAGAGATGAGAAATATTCCACTGTATGAATGTGCCATAATTTATTTATCCAATCCTGTAAGAAAAGACATTTTGGTTGCTTTCAATATTTGCTATTATAAAAAAATACTGCTTTAAACAATCTTATACATATATGTCAGCTGATACTGTGAATTAGTGCTTAGAAGGATGATCCATATAAACTTTAGAATTGGCTGATGGCATTTTTGCAGGGAATCACATTGAATTTATGGATTAAAATTGAAAGAGCATGACATCTTTATTTTAGAGGCT
>PVJS01032790.1:0-12500 GCA_004027185.1 Glis glis | reverse complement strand
AATAAAAAATAAGTGGGACAATACAATTCCAGGAATAAAACAGATTAGGTTATTTGGATCCAATACTGGAAAAAATATGTTTGTTCTTTAAAGTTGCAGAGTTTCAAGATACAGTCTTGGTCTTCTTTTCCATCTACCCTCAGTCTTTTGGTAATCTTATCCCAGTCTAATAATTTTAATACCATTCCTTGTGTTGTTCAATATAGTGCCTACTAATCATGTGGCTACTTAAATATAAATTAAGTAAAATTAAATAAAAAATCTAGTACCTCAGTCATAATAGCTACCATTTGAAGTGCTTGATAGCTACATGTAGCTAGTGGCTACCATATTAGACAATGTAAATATAAAATGTTTCCATCATTGTAGAAAGTTCTATTGATTTAGACAATGACAACCTTTACATTAATACCTCTATTAAACTTCTCTCCTGAATTTCAGACTTACATATCCAACTGGCTACTCAACATCTTTACCTGGACTTAATACACAACTCACTTTTGATTTCCTTTCCAAAAAACTATCCTACCCATTGTTTTCTGAATTTTAGTTGATGGAATCTCTACCTTTCTAGTTGCTCAGGTCAAAATTCTTGGAATCACACATGACTTTTTTCTCATAGTCTGCATTCAATCCATTAGGAAATCTTATTGGCCTTTTCTTCAAATATATCCAGAATTTAACTAACTTCCCTCCCTCTCTCCCTCCCTTCCTTCCTTTTTCTTTTTGTGGTACTGGGGATTGAACCCAGGGGCACTCTGAGCTACACCCCCAGCCCTACTTTATTCTTTACTTTGAAACAGGGTCTCACTAAGTTGCAGAGGACCTCAGTAAGTTGCTGAGGATGGCCTTTAACCTGTGATTCTCCTGTCTCAGCCTCCCGAGTACTAGGATTACAGGAGTGTGCCACCACACCTGGCCACTATCATTTCTTTTTTTTTTTATGGTACCGGGGATTGAACCCAGGGGCATTTTACCTCCGAGCTACACCCCCCAGCCCTATTTTTTATTCTTTATTTTGAAACAGGGTGTCACTAAGTTGCGGAGGGCCTCACTAAGTAGCTGAGGCTGGCCGCGAACCTGTGATCCTCCTGTCTCAGCCTCCCGAGTACTGGGATTACAAGCATGCGCTACCACGTCCAGCTTCACTATCGTTTCTTATCAAGTTACTGCAACTGCTTTCTAATGAAGCTCCCTGCATCTATACCCTGTCCTCCCACAGTCTACTCTCCAGATAACACATAAAGAATTGTAGACAGCCAGACGTGGTGGCACACACTTGTATTCCCAGTACTTGGGAGGCTGAGACAGGAGGATCGCAGGTTAGACAGGAGGATTGTAGGTTTCTGGCCAGCCTCAGACACTTAGTGAGGCCCAGTGAGACCCTGTTTCAAAAATAAAGAATAAAAAATAGGGCTGTGGGTGTAGCTCAGAGGTAGAATGCCCTAGTACTGGAAAAAAAAAAAAGAATTGTAGAGAGGTGCTATAAGGAATATGACCTCATCCAATTAGTTGTTACAATTGGTGGGATATACTGACACTAAAAAGGGCAGAGATCAGGGGTACTGCTAAACATCTTACACAAATTCATATGCATACGCATTAGAACCATGTCAAGAACTACTAAACTCTGTATAAGAGTTTGCTATTCTTAATTCTGAACTTAATGAAACAAAGCTTAATAAAACTCTTATACTGTGGGGAGGAAAAGTAATCTATTGAGTTAAGAAATGCTAGAGAACAATTTTAATACTGGTTTAAGTAAAAAGAGCTATTGTTCCTTAATCTCCAACAATTAATAAAAACACCTTCAGAAAGAATTTGCTTTTGTTAGGCAATTAGGTTAAAGATGAGCAGGGCAGGGAAAAGGACAGGACAGATGCAAGGGGAGTCAGGCCAGGCCTCATGAGAGTAGGTACAGAGATTCTCTGCCCAGCTGTGGTTAGAGAACCACAGCAATTATCAGCAAGCTAAAACACCAGTTTGGTGACTTAATACATGCACATCAACCCTCAAGCTCGCTTGAAAGTAACCTCTGGCAATTATCATGTCATTATAATATCATTTACATGTGGTTTTTAACCCTCGTGGGTTTCGCTTAGGCACAACTGAGAAAGTTTCCAACATGGCGAATTTTGCATAGGTGTACTAGGCTTTGGTTCCAAAATAGCAGCCACAGCCCCAAATACTACTTGAGGAGGGAAGTTCCAGACCAAATATAAAAGCTTACTCGTAAGACCTCACATGGCTTACTCTTGGAAAGGCCTGCTCCAACAATGGTTCATATTCCTACCCTCCTAACATGGCCTCCTCTCTTAGAACCATCCACTTCACTAAATAAACACTTGATGCTTATCCTATCTGTGTCTCTCTGAAATCTTTCTTTCTGGAAAAGAAAGAACAAAGGAAACCGCTGCTGCCTGATGACACTTGTTCTCTACACAATGATTAATTTGGGATGTGGCCTTTTCTAGATCTATTAAGTAGTGCAGTAGTTGATAACACACATGTAAGATTGCTTAAATTTGAATTCTGGCTCTGTGTTTACCAACTGCATGACTCTGGACAATTTATTTAAGTTCCTTAAGATTCACCAGTTTTGGGGAATAATAAAAGTATTAGTCTTACAGTAATGTGCCTGGCACCCAGTGAGTGCTCAATAATCAATGCTATTATTTTTATTATCAGTTTGGCTCTTAAAAAAAGCAACTACAAAAACTAGGTATTGGCTTACCTCAGTGGCCTGAATAAAATCAGCTAAAATATCTATATATCTTTAGTATGAAGGCAGTAAACTCAGTGAAGTAAAAAATAGGTTAACCTTCATACAGTTATTGAACTGTCACAAGCAGATGAGTTCTAAATGGAAATAATTCATTTCTGAAGAAGAATACTGGGTATCATTTTGGAAGAAAACTCAGAGAAAAAGACAAATCAATAGAAAGGTAGTGGGAGATGGAAGTAACATTTACTTATCAAATGCCTACTAATGGCCTAACGTTTTACATGGTATTGTTTAATTCCAATTAATCTTTAGAGTTTGGGAAATAAGTATTACCTTTATATTACAAAAAAAGAAACAAGAAGAAACTGAAGTTTAGAGAAGAAACTCGCCTAAATCATTCAGCTAATAAAATCGTAGCTGGGACTGAAACCAGGTCGCTTTGATTTCAAAAGCAATATCCACTATACTAGGATATCCGCCTTAAGGAGTTAAGGCTAACTGGAAGACAAAAGAAGCATCTGAAAACCAGGTCCTTCTTTCTTTCAATAAATCTATTTGTAAATAAAAGAGCAATAATACCTAGACTGGCAAATAGTCTTCAGCTCTTTAATTTAAAACACAACTCAGACTAGGATGACTGAAAATGCATGTCTGGGTATCCAGATCACAAGATGAACACAAGAAAATTTGTTTATCTTGAATTTAGGTGAATCTATTTCTTGTAAACTTTTATGCCTCAAGGTTAGATATTTCCTTAGCCAGCAACTAACTTTCTAGAGGTAGTAAAATGAGAAAAGGACTAACTCTTTAAGATTGGTTTTAGCATGGGGTCCTTCTATGGTTCAAATGTTTTTGCCCCTCCAAAATTAATATATTGAAACTTAATTGCTAAGATTATAGTGTTAAAAAGTGGGGTCCTGCCAGGTGCAATGACACAAGCCTATAATCTTATTTGGGAGGTTGAGGCAGGAGGATCACTTGAACCCAGGAATTTGAGGCCAGTTTGGGCAACACAGTAAGACCCTCCCTGTCTCAAAAAAAAAAAAAAAAAAGTGGGGTCTTTAGGAGGTGATTAAGTCAGGAATGGAATTAGCAACCTTATAAAAGGACTGAAGGGAACTAGCTAGGCCCCGTTTTTGCCTTTCCAACCCTTCTGCCATCTGAAAACTCAGCAAAAAGGTATCATATTGGAAGCAGAGATAGCTAAACACCTGAATCAGACTGCACCGTGATCTTGGACTTCCCAGCTTCCAGAACTGTCAGATAAAAATTTGTTGTTTATAAATTATCCAGTCTCAAGTATTTTTTCTTTTTTGGCAGTACTGGGGATGGAACCCACGGGCATTCTACCTCCGAGCTACACCCCCAGCCCTATTTTTTATTCTTTATTTTGAAACATAGTCTCACTAAGTTGTAGAGGCCTCACTAAGTAGCTGAGGCTGGCCACGAACCTGGATCCTCCGGTCTCAGCCTCCCAAGTACTGGATTACAAGCGTGCGCCACCACGCCTGGCTTGTATGATACTTTCAAGCTTTATTTAAAACACTGGAGCCAAGCATGGTGGCGCACACCTATAATCCCAGTAATTGGGAGGCTGAGATAAGAGACTCTCAAGTTCGAGGCTAGCCTCAGGAACTTAGTAAGCCTCTGTCTCAAAATAAAACACAAAAGGAGGGGGGGACTAGGGATATAGCTCAGTGGTAGAGCACCCTTGAGTTTGATCCCCATTACCCCCCCACACACACACACACAGCAACTCCACAGAATCTACGCCAAGATGCCAGTATCATTTCTGCAGTACAATACAGTAGCTTGTACCCAAATTTGACTATGGACCCATCACACGAGTACTTATTTATATGTTCTTTCTTAGAGGCTGAAAATTAGTATTAACTAATAATGTCTGCATGCCATAGAATTTCAGATACTTTATTTATATTCAGTTTACTAGGTCAGGGGTTAACAATTTTTTTTCTGCAGTCAGACAGTAAATATTTTAGGTTTTCTCAGCCATATGGTCTCTCCAACTATTCAACTCTGCCTTTTAGTAAGAAAGGCAACATGTATATGAATGTGCATGGCTATTCTCCAACAGACCTTTATAAAAAGAAAATATATTCATCAGCAGGTGAATTCGGGCACAGTTTACTCAACTCTGTAGTGTGTATGCCAATACAGAAGCAAAGGAACCACACCATTAAAAAAAAAAAGCCTGGTGGAAGCAGTTATGGTATATATATGTATTTTCTTCTATATAAGCTTGTAATTGCTATAAAGACCAGTAAGAAACCTATCTATATACCTTCCTTACAGCTGGGCATGGTGGTGCACACTTGTCATCCCAGTACTTGGCAGACTAAGACAAGAGGATCACAGGTTCACAGCCAGCCTCAGCAACTTAGTGTAGCTCAGAGGTAGAACGCCCCTGGGTTCACTCTCCGCCACCAACCAACCAACCAACAAAAAACCTTCCTCATGAATAATTTACTGGTGAGCCAATAGAAGCTATAATACTCTAATTCCTATGTGACAGTTGGAACATGCTTCTAACCTGATCAATTAATGCTTCAAAGGGTGTTAAATCTGGCAGTGGGGGAGGACAATGTGGTCCAATAATGAAATTACCAGTCAAAGCAATGCTAGGACACTATAGAACTTCCCCTCCCACACCAGGAACACTAAATGCTCTGAAGTTATGTTTAGGTGATGAGAAAGGATACTAGAAAAGGACTGGAATTTAAGTGTATTATAAAATACACTGTATTTTATAATACACTTAAATTTTAACCTCTTAATGATTTTTTTAAACTTTTATGCCAATATATCTTCTTCTTATTATTTTTTGGGGGGGATATTGAGTATGGAGCCCAGGATCCTGCACCTGCTAGGCAAGTGATCTACCTCTTAAGCTACATCCTCCAACCTATCCTGTTAAGAATAAAAAAACTATAAAATACTATTTTAACGTGCAATTCCTATCTTCCTATGCTGAGTTTATTCTTTATTGTAAATACTTAGGGCACTATAAAATCACAATTAACAGCATTTACTTTTGTGTATAACTGAAATATACAATATTTAAGATTGTAAGAAGAAATCCAATTTTCTAATTGTTCTCAGAGCTCTAGTGGGCATAAATTAGGGAAGGAAAGGCAAATTTTATTTTCTTAGAGGCATAGAAACTATAGGTGATATTTTTGCTATCAACCTTGTATCTTATTTTCATTTTATTATTTACGGTACTAGGGAATGAATCTGGGACGTTCTACCTCTGAACTGCACCCCTAGTCCTATTCTATTTTTATTTTGAAACAGGGTCTCTCGCTAAGTTACAGTATCATAGCCTCAAACCTGTTATCTTCCTGTCTCAGCCTCCCAAGTACTGGGATTACAGGCGTGCGGCACCATGCCTGACAAGCTTTTATTTATTTATTTATTTATTTTTTTTGCGGTACTGGGGATTGAACCCAGGGGCATTCTACCGCCGGGCTACACCCCCAATCCTATTTTTTATTCTTTGAGACAGGGTCTCACTAAGTTACGGAGGGGCTCACTAAGTAGCTGAGGCTGGCCGCGAACCCGAATCCTCTGGTCTCAGCCTCCCAAGTACTGGGATTACAAGCATGCGCCACCACGCCCGGCTAAGCTTTTATATGAAAGTTTGTAGTTACTTATGAGGCATAGAGATTTTTCTTCAAGTTACAGCAAGGGTTACTCTGAACTACTGCAAAGTAAAATAAAAACAAAACAAAAACTTTCCCTTCAGCAGTTGCCTATTTTTCTGCATATGTCAAACCTTTGTCGTGTTTGAAGGCATTTAAAAAAAAAAAAGGAAGGGGTGCGCCTTAGAATTTGCAGATCTACTGACCTCAGTGATGGATAAGGCACTGTTGTCAGGGAGTCATGACAATTAGATTTTAGTCAAGTCAGCCACTAACTGGTTGTCTGGTGATGAGCGGGTTCCTCCTAACTCTGTGGACCTCAGGTTCCTCATCTGTGAAGAGAGAAGCTCCGGGCCAGCAGTTCTCGCAGCTGAGTGTTCTAGGACTTTAGCACACATAGCCACCCACTATCAAGACACTCGCACAAGTGAGTGGCGAGAAAGCGTGCGAGCGCCCACCAGTCACAGCCCTCAAGTCATCTGTGGTGCTGGCTCCAGCCGCTGACATTCTTCCTTCCTCAACTCCCCTCCCTAGCTCGTCCGCACTCGGGAAAGACAAGGGCGCTCCCGCTGCGATTCCCTCGACTCTCCCCCTCACCTTCCCCAACCTGCCTTTTCCCTGGGGCTCCCGCAGACACCGCCTCGCGCAGCCTCCGCGGGACGCCCCGACTTCACCGCGCCTGAGCCCCGGCTGCGGCCTCGCCGCTCCGCCGAGAAGCCACTGCTGGGACGCGCCGCATCAAGGAGCCCGCGCAGGTGACAGTGGCTTGGCCGCGAGCTCCGCCCTCCCCGCCGCCGGTCCTCGCCTCCCTCCCGACGGGCGAGCTGCAAGACGAGAAACGCGCTACCTGAGCAGGCCCAGCTCCAAACCTCCGAGAACGGCACGGAGAGAGGACCCCGTCCCCGTCCCCGTCCCAGTCCCTCGCAATTCGCGGCCGCCGGGCTACTGGTCATCCAGACAGGAAGAGGCGACGGGCTCGGCCGCAGGGGCCGGCGGGGAATGGAGTTCTGGGCGCGCCGGGACTGCGGCCTCGGTAACAGCCCGGCCGCCGTGGACTACGACTCCCAGAGGGCTGTGCGGCGGCTGGCGCGCTCCACCTGCGCAACCCCGCCCTCCGGCCCCGCGGGCCCGGCGCCAGGCGCGGCTCTAGGGGGCGCTCGAGGCCCCAAGGCATCTAAGAGCTGGGATGCGGTCGTCTGTGGTCCTTACAGCCCCAGAGACCGCGTGAGCAAAAGCTGATGTGGCCTCTTCTTGGAGGGCTGACCTCCCTACCATATGTCTCTCTTCTCAGGCTTTCCGACAGGTGTTCTGTACTCTGGCCATGTGCTTGGGCCGTACGGACACCAAGAGAAGCTGGTCTGAAAACAAAAATATTGGGTTGGCTTGCTCCCTTCCTCGTCTAGACATTTAGGCTTGCTTTTTATATATTGACAATTTAGTCCCTAGACTAAAAGAGGGGCCTCAGGAGGATTTTAGCCCCCTTCTTCCCAGCAAATTTTCCTAAAGCCAATGTAAGCATATAACCTAAGTAAAATCAATGTGTTTGCTAGGGAAGGCCTCTCAAGGTGAGTTCTGAAAACTATATACCAACCCCTAAGCCCTTCATATCGAGGAAGCCATTGGCCCTTTAAAAAAGAAATCAGAGCTGGGGAGTGGCGCAAGCCTGTAATCCCAGTTATTGGGCGGTTGAGACAGGAGGATAAAAAGTATGAGGCCAGCCTCAGCAATGTTATGAGACTCTCAGCAACCTAAGGAGACCCTGTTTCAAAATAAAATAAATAAATCAAAATAGGGCTGTGGCTGTGGTTGTAGCTCAGAGGTAGAATGCCCCTGAGTTAAATACCCAGTACCACAAAAAATTAAATTAAAAAATCTGAATTTGATGACAGTTATCTTAAGCCAGGTGCAGTGGTGGTGTGGTGGTGCATGCCTGTCATACCAGCTACCTGGGAGGCTGAGGCAAGAGGATAGCTACTTCAGGGCCAGCCTGGGAGACATAGCAAGACCCTGTCTCAACAAACCAAACAAGCTGGTGCTGTAGTGTAGGCTTATAATCCCAGTACTTGAGAGACTGAGACAGGAGGATCACTGGTTCTGGAGAGCCTCAGCAACTTAGCAAGACCTGTCTCAAAACAAAAATAAAATAGGGCTGTGGATGTAGTTCGGAGATAGAATGTTCCTGGGTTCAATCCCCAGTTCCACAAAAATAAAATTAAATAGGGCTGGAGGTGTAGCTCAAAGAATGCCCCTGTGTTCAATACCCCAACAAACACACACACACACACACACACACACACACACGCAGAGTCTTAGAGAATTTAAGTGACTTGCCAAGGCCAACGTACAAGTAGCAAAATATCTGGAATTCAAAGTAGAGTCTTATCCCTGAGTCTGTGCTCTCAAACTCCATCAAACAGCACTTCTATTAATGAGGACTTGAAAAAGGCAAGGCAGGTGATTTAGTGAATGTTGCCTTCAAGGAATATAAAAGTTATTTTGCTGATGGTGTCCTTGTTCAAAACTTTTGCAACTGCTCTTTAGCCCTGCTTTCAAGTCAGCAGTTCATTCTTTTGATAGCTTCAGTGATAGCAGCCTGCATTCCAGGCTAAAAAACAAAACAAAACAATTTTAAGTGAGGCTGGGAAGCACAAAAGTAAATGATGGGAAGTGATATCAACAAAAACGACAGAGTAAGGGAATTTGAAAACTCTGTCCCACCACAGAAACAAAGAATAGAGCTGGCAAAACTATCAGAATTACCTTTTGGGGGGAAACTCTAGAACCAAAACTTAACCCAGAGAAATACTGGTGGGGAGGACTGCTAAATTTTGGTAAAAGCCCTGTGGTTATCTCCCATTCTGCAGGTTGGTGGTGGCTTCGAAAATGACAGCTCGCATTTCTGGTCTAGGTTACTGGCACCAAAAGGGCACTTTAAGAGATTTTATTCTCAAGGAATTATAGTGATGTGTTTGGACTTGTCTTGTGGTTCACTGAAGTTCAGCTAAGGCCTTGCTTAGTTTCACTTGCCTCAGCACTTCCCCAGGACAGTGTTTGTCAAAGGCCTTTAAACACAGACATCAGCCTCTGCAACAAGTTGCGGGGAGAGAGGGCAGAAGAAAAGGGACAAGGTATAACAGTTGAAACAAGCAATGAACAGACCAAAAATCTCGGGAAGGAAAAGGCTGGGGAAGGAGTTACTTGGGGGAATAAAGACTTTGAAAAGCTTCCTTTAATGCTGGAGAATCTAGAAAACCAAGTGCATGCCCTGATCTAGATGCGTGTTTAGAAGAAAACTGAGAACAGACGGGAGTAGTGTGCATGCCTGTAATCCCAGTACTTGGGAGGCTGAGACAAGGGGATCATAGGTTTACTGCCAGCCTCAGTAACTTAGTGAGGACCTTCGAAACTTAGTGAGACCCTGTTTCAAAATAAAAAATAAAGTTGGGCTGGGGATGTAGATCAGAGGTAGAATGCCCCTGGATTCAATCCCCAGTACCAAAAAACAAAAACAAACAAACAAAAAACTGAGAACACCCAGAATTCTCACCTTTGGCTCACCTTCAGGCTGTTTATAAGCTGAAAGTAAAGGCTAAGGCAGTGTAGTAAGATGCCTAACTAAGCACTGAAGGAGTGCCCCCAACAAGTTATTAGCAAAGACTGAGAGTGTTTTCTTGTATTTTGGCTATTTACCAAATCACTAACAACTAAACCAATGGAACAGAGACTTCAGTGGCCACACAACAAAGAAAACAGACTTCACAGAATTGGTTCAGAAAAGTCACTAAACAAACAAATATTAGTTACAGAAAGCAGCAGCAAAACCCTGGTTTGTTATGAAAGGGGAGAATCTGATATCCAGAATTGTCACATTATAATATTCAACATATCCAGTTTTCAACAAAAGAAGCTATGAGGCATACAAATAAATAAAAAGTATGGCCTACTTGCAGGGGAAAAATTAAATATGAAGCTACCTTTAGGAAGTCCAGACATTAGAATTATGACAAAGAATTTAAATAAGCTGTCTTAAATATGCTCAGAGAACTAAAGCAAAACAAAACAAAACAAAACATGGGCAAAGACTAAAGATGCTCAGAGAACTTGGTCTTTCAACAAAGGATATCATTAGAGAAATAAAAATTAAGAAAAGGAACCAACTAGAATTACTGGCGTTAAACAACACAATAATTTAAAATTTCACTAGAGGGGTTCAGTAGCAGACTGAGCAGGCAGAAGAAACTGGGAAACTTGAAGATAGTTCAATTGAAATGATCTATTCTGAGCAATAGAAAGAAGAAAGTAGATAGAAATGTGAGTGTGGCTTTTGAGAACTGTGGGATGCCATCAAGCAAATGTGTAAAGTGGGGAATCCAGAAGGAGAGCGAAGAAAGAAGGAGTGTAAAGAATATTTCAAGAAATAATAGCTGGGCGTAGTGGTGCATGCCTATATTCCTGCTAATTGGGAGCCTGAGACAGGAGTATCGCAGATTTGAAGCCAGTCTCAGCAACTTAGCGAGACCCTGTTTCAAAACAAAAAATAAAAAGGGCTGGGGAAGGAAAAGGCTGGGTAATGATGAGTTACTTGGGGTAACTGGGGAAGAAATTAGGGTTAGGGTTAGGCTTGGAGGTAGAATGCTCCTGGGTTCAATTCCCAGAACCAAAAAAAAAAAAAAAAAAGCTGAGCTCAATGTGGTGGCAAATACATGTAATACCAGTACTTGGGAAACTGAAACAGAAAGATCACAGATTCAAGGATAGCCTCAGCAACAAAGCAAGACTCTCAGCAACCTAGTGAGACCCTATTTCAAAACAAAAAATAAAAAAGGACGTGTGCCTTAACTCGGAGATAGAATGCCCCTGGGTTCAATCCCTAGTACCATCAAAAAAAAAAAAAAAAGAAATAATACCTGAAAGGTGACATGAATTCATGTATCTAAAGTGTGCAGTGAATTCCAGGTAAGATAAATCTAAAAGCTTACAACCTCCCACTAACTGAATCTGCTGATATTTAGGTGAAGGAAATTTCAGAGAAAATTCAGACAGTTTATTATTAAAAATAATGAATGAACTAAAAGAAGACCTAAGAAATAAGTTGAGGGATAATATACAGTATGTGAAAGAACATTTCAATAGCCGGGCGTGGTGGCGCACGCTTGTAATCCCAGTACTTTGGGAGGCGGAGACCGGAGGATCTGGGTTTGCGGCCAGCCTCAGCTCTCTCTCTCTCTCTTTCTCTCTCTCTCTCTCTCTCTCTCTACCTAGTGAGGCCCTCCGCAACTTTGTGAGACCCGGTTTCAAAATAAAGTATAAAAAAATAGGGCCGGGGGTGTAGTGCGGAGGTAGAACGCCCCTGGGTTCAATCCCTGGTACCGCAAAAAAAAAAAAAAAGAACATTTCAATAAGGAGATTGAGATTTTGGAAAGGTACCAAACAGAAATCCTGGAAATGAAAGACCCAATAAATGAAATAAAAGTTTCATTGGAAAGTATCACCAACTGATTAGACCACATGGAAAACAAATTTTCAGGCCTTGAACACTCAGTCAGTAATAAAGAAAAGAGAAAGCCGGGCACAGTGGAGCATACCTATAATCCCAGTACTTGGGAAGCTCAGACAAGAGGATCATAGGTTTGAGGCTAGTGTGCAATAACATAGTGAGAACCTGTTTCAAAATAAAAGGGGATGGGTGTTTAGCTCAGAGGTAGATTGACTCTGGGTTCCACCCCCAGTACCATGTATACATGGGTATACACACACACACACACACACCAATAAGAAACCATGATCAGAACATTCAAGAAATCTGGGATAACATTAGAGACCAAACCTAAAAATAATTAGCATTGAGAAAGGTCTTCAAGTAAAAACCAAGGACATAGATATCTTTTCCAGTGAAATAAAATCAGAGAATTTTCTAAACCTGGGAAATGAGACGGTCATCTACATACAGAAGACATTTTTTTTTTTTTTTTGGTACCGGGGATTGAACCCAGGGGCGTTCTACCTACGCGCTACACTCCCGGCCCTAATTTTGCAACCGGGTCTCACGAAGTTGCGGAGGGCCTCACTAGGTAGAGAGCGAGAGAGAGACAGGGAGAGAGAGAGAGAGAGAG
>PVJS01032789.1:0-22558 GCA_004027185.1 Glis glis | reverse complement strand
GGGGATTGAACCCAGGGGCGTTCTACCTCCAAGCTACATCCCCGGCCCTATTTTTTATAGTTTATTTTGAAACCAGGTCTCACTAAGTTGCAGAGGGCCTCACTAAGTAGCTGAGGCTGGCCGCGAACCCGTATCCTCCAGTCTCAGCCTCCCAAGTACTGGGATTATAAGTGTGCGCCACCACGCTGGGCTGTCCCTAGAACTTTCTTCTGGACCTCCATTGCTGATACCCCACACCCCAATAATGATTCTAAGGACTTACGGCATTTCAGACCATATTCTTAGGTGGTCATTCTCTTCCTCTTCTTCCTCCTTCTTCATTTTTGGTATTGGGGATGGAACCCAGGCGCATTCTACCTCCGAGCTACACCCCCAGCCCTATTTTTTATTCTTTATTTTGAAACAGAGTCTTCCTAAGTTGCGGAGGGCCCTCACTAAGTAGCTGAGGCTGGCCGCGAACCCGGATCCTCCGGTCTCAGCCTCCCAAGTGCTGGGATTACAAGGGTGGGCCACCACGCCCGGCTAGGTGGTCATTCTTAGACCCACAACCGGGAGATGGACTTTCCTGGAAGAGCTCAGGGGCAGCTGCAGATGGAGTGAGGCCCGCTCAGGCCCAGCCTGCACAGCCGGCCTCTATCCTTAGCACCTGCCTGGCCCCAGCTGTCGCCCCAGCTCTGACACCAGCCTTCAGGTGGCCCTGCAGACCCCTGGGGTCCCTCTGGGCCCCCGCCTCCCAATTGATGTAGCAAATACATACATTTGCTAGGACTTGCAGCAACAAGACCTGCAGACCGGACGGCTTAAGCGGTAAAGTTGAGGTCCCTGTCCAGGGTGGCAGGCTGGCTCCTTCTGGGGCCTCTCTGTGGCTGGCAGGTGGCGGCTCCATGTCCTCATGTGCCCACACGATCTGCGTCTTGTCAGAACCCCAGTCATGCTGGATCGCAGCCCCACGCGCATGACCTCCTGTGGCCTTAGGGACCTCTTCTAGCGGCACAGCCCCTTCTGAGGTGTGCTGGGGTCACAGCTTCCACACCAGATGAATTTGGGAGTGGGGGGCCTGATTCACTCCGATATATATGGAATCCAGGACTGGCACGGCTACGCACCCACTCTACCACTAGCTGCACCCCGCTCCTGTATATGGTTTTGAAGAGAAGGGTCATTGACGGCAGCTCCCCCGGGGCCCCTCCCCAGTCCTCCAGCCCTTGTCCCTAGAGGCACCTAGTTACTGGTTTCCTGTATTTTCTTCCATCCATGTTCCCTGTATATGTAAGTATGTGTGATATATGCGTGCATGCCCTTTTTTAATGGATTGATTGATTTAGGCACAGGGGTTTGAACCCAGGGGCTTTCTGCCTCCAAGCTACACCCCCAGCCCTTTTAATTTTTATTTTATTTTATTATTATTATTATTAATTATTTTGGTACTGAGAATTGGACCCTATTTTATCCTTTATCCTTATTTTTTTTGTTGTTGTTTTTGTGGTACCGGGAATTGAACCCAGGGGCATTCTACCTCTGGGCTACACCCCCAGCCCTATTTTTTTTTAATCTTTATTTTGAAACAGGGTCTCACTAAGTTGCAGAGGCCTCACTAAGTAGCTGAGGCTGGCCTCGAACCCAGATCCTCCAGTCTCAGCCTCCCAAGTACTGGGATTACAAGTGTGCACCACCACACCTGGCTAAATAAATATACTTAAATAGGCCTGGAGGTGTGGCTTGGAGGTAGATTGCCCCGGGTTCCATCCCCAGTTCTATAAAATATATAATATATATTATAAATAAATATATATATATTTATTTATAATATATATTATATATATTTATTATATATTTTATATTTATAATATATAATATATATATATATTAGTACTAGGGATGGAACCCAGGGGCATTCTACCTCTGAGCTACCACCCCAGCCCTATTTTATTTTTTTTATTTGGAAACAGGGTCTCACTAAGTTGCTGAGGGCCTCACTAAGTTGCCGAGGCTGGTCTGGAACCTGCAACCCTCCCGTCTCAACCTCCCAAGTACTGGGATTCCAGGCCCGCGCCACCGCTACATTTAAAAAATACCTTTTGGCTGGGGGCGTAGCTCAGTAGTAGAGTTTGCTTAGCATGCATGCAGCCCTGGGTTCTATCCCCAGCTCCAACAAGAATTAAGAAATTAGGGCTGGGTGTGGTGGTGCACGCTTGTAATCCCAGTACTTGGGAGGCTGAGACAGGAGGATCTGAGTTCTTGGCCAGCCTCAGCTACTTAGTGAGGCCCTCCACAACTTAGTGGGACCCTGTTTCAAAATAAAGAATAAAAAATAAGACTGGGGGTGTACCTCAGAGGTAGAATGTCCCTGGGTTCCATCCCAGGTACCGCAAAAAGAAAGAGAAAGAAATCGCAGTTCATATCAAGAACCAGGAAAATCCCAGCTCTGTGAGAAAAAACGATTCACCCACGCCAGCACCAGCGTGCATCACACGGGGACCCCATTATCTGACAAGAATGTTAAAGCAACCATTGTAAATTCTCTTGAAACAAATGAAAACAGACAATCTCTGCAAAGAAATGGAAGCTATGAAAGAAAGCCAGAGAGAAACCATGGAACCAAAAAACACAAGCTGGGTGCGGGGCGCATGCCTGTCATCCCAGCGCCTGGGAGGCTGAGGCAGGAGGATCGCAGGTTCCGGGCCAGCCTCAGCAACTTAGCAAGACCCTGTCTCAAAATAAAAATAAAATAGGGCTGGGGATGTAGCTCAGAGGTAGAACGTCCCTGGGTTCGATCCCCAGTACTGCAAAAACAACAAAACAAAACAGAACAACTCGGTGGTGGCGCACGCTTGTAATCCCAGTACTTGGGAGGTGGAGACCAGAGGAGGGTTCGTGGCCAGCCTCAGCTACTTAGTGAGGCCCTCGGCAACTTCGTGAGACCCTGTTTCAAAATAAAGTATAAAAAATAGGGCCGGGGATGTAGCTCACAGGTAGAAAGCCCCTGGGTTCAATCCCCGGTACCGAAAAAAAAAAAAAACAGAACAACTCTGTCCTTCCTGGGGTGGGCCGAAGCCACACCTGCCCCGCCCCCATTGGGTTCCTTTCTGGTCACTGGGCGCTGAGCTCAGGGGGCGGCCCATATCCAAGCTACACCTCCAGCCCTTTTTCTCACACCAGGATAATCTGCATGAAAACAAACTCTGTCTTAGCCTCAGTTTCCCCTTCTGCTCACTCACAACACAGACCCCCTCCGTGATCCTGGAATGTGCAGGCCAGGCAGCTGGCCACAACGGGCAGACACAAGCAGGGCGTCCCCGAGCCCAGCTCGGTCCTGCAGGCCCTACCTGGAGATGGCGGGTCCCATGGGTGCGGGCTGGGTCCCGAGGCTGTCCTGTCCCACTTCCTGGGCGGCCGCAAGCCCAGGTGCTTCACCTCTGTCCCTACAGCTGTGGGGAATTTGCTGCAAGGGCTCACAGAAGGCAGAGGGGCAGGCCCTCCAGTGGTCGGTCACAGAGGTTGTGACAAAGGGTTCCGCTGGGGCAGGGCCCGGGCCAGGTGTGGGGAACGGCCCGCCCTCCAGGGACCTCCATCCGTCCCTCTATCCAGAAGCTTCTTTCTATCCGGAAGCTTCTCTGGTCCTGCCCTTTGGGGAGTTGCGGAGGCTTCATTCCATAGACCTAGTGAAGTCCATCGCTGGCCACGGGTGACCATCCCCACCTCCCACCCTCCGGCCTCCCCCACAGTTTGGGGGTGGTGTGAGGCTAATCCAGCCGCATCAGAAGCTACCTCCTGCCTCAGTGGACTCGTTAGCATACAAAAAGACACCACCATGTTGGAGATGCAGGGGACTGTAGGAGTTGTGAGCCCGGAATAGGGACAAAACAACTGTATTTGACAATATCACAGCATCCCAGGTGGGAAGGGGCCTCTCATTGAATGGCCGACTTCTGGGCCCTGGGGGATGGGATGGGGGTGGGGGTGGCCCTATCCCCCATTTACTCTCCTCTTTCGGAAACTTTCCACTTTGCAGCGGTCATTTCCAATCCGGAAGAGGGCCGCTCATGGGGGTGGGGTTGACAAATGTCCTGCTGGGCTCTCCTCTGGAGGCTGCCCCTCCTCCCTCGAAGCTGGGCAGGAGGAGGGGACTGAGCCTCCTGAGCAAGGGCCCCATCCTCAATTCTACAGTTCCTGTGCAGAGCTGATCATCAGAGAGGAGGCCAGCCTGTCTGGCAGAGGCCCCTGGAGGACAAGAGATGAGCCCGAAGCTGCTGGTGCCATCTTGTCACCAAGGGACCAGATGCCTAATAACCGGTGGAGAGACGGATGCCTGAGGTCCTCGTGTCCCCAGACCCAGCACGCCTACAGCTGGCCCCCCTGACCTTCTCAGTAAGGTGAGCCAATAAATCCCTGTTTGTTTTATTCTCTGTAGCCAACCTGAGTTGGGTTCCCTGTCTCTTGCAACTGGAGGAGTCCTAATTCCAGGTCTTGGGCTCCACCCGCTCTTGGGGGACACTATCGAGGACGGGCCGCTGCCAGCTCAAGGACTTTGACAGAAAGCAGGAGGAACATGCCTTGAGCTAGAGAGAACATTCTCTCTTAGGGATGGGGTGCAGGCCCAAGGAAGAGAAGCTCCTCCTGTCTCCCCGCCCAGAGATCCGTGTCCTTCTGTGCGCCCTCTTGTCCCTGGTCCTCTCTCATTACTTAACCCCATGTCAACGATGTGGATCTGAGGCTAGGGTGGCCACACAAAACGCGTGATGCCCAGTTAAATCGGATTTCAGATAAGCAATGAATAATCGTTTAGTATAAGTATATCCCACATAAGCCGGGCGTGGTGGTGCACGCTTGTAATCCCAGTACTTTGGGAGGCAGAGACCGGAGGATCCAGGTTCACGGCCAGCCTCAGCTCGCTCTCTCTCTCTCTCTCTCTCTCCCTGTCTCTCTCTCTCTCCTTAGTGAGGCCCTCCGCAACTTCGTGAGACTCGGTTTCAAAATAAAGTATAAAAAATAGGGCTGGGGTGTAGCGCGGAGGTAGAACGCCCCTGGGTTCAATCCCCGGTACCGCAAAAAAAAAGTATATCCCACATAGCCAGTGGGACATACTTACCCTGAACTTCAAATTTAGCTGAGCGTGGGTGTGCTGCACTTTTGTTTGATACATTTGCAACCCTGTCAAAAGCAAGACATGCCGCAGGAGGCTAAGGCATCTTCGTGGGAGGTACAGAGGCCAGGTGAGGGGTAGAGGGGGGGCTAAAATGTAGCCCCCCAAAATGACCTTCCCATCTCCCGGCTTGATGCCTGCTGCACGAACAGAACAAGCCTTCCCATCTCCCTGCTCGATGCCTGCGGCATGCACAGAGCGAGTCATCGCACCTCTGCTGGGGGCATGACTTAGTTCACAAAGTCAAATATTTATTCTTTATTGTGAGCCTGACTGAAAGGAAGAAAGTCCAGGGAGGGAGGCGCTCCTAATCCTCCTCCTCCATTTGTCCCCTAAGGTGTTGGTCCCCTGCACAAAGGGTGGGATTTGAACCGCCTCCCTGCAGGTTCTCACCCTGGACAGCACATTACACCACACTGGGCTTTTGTGTGTGTGGTGCTGGGGATGGAACCCAGGGGCAGTTCCTACCTCTGAGCTAACCCTAACCCCCGGTCCAATTTTATTTTTTATAAACCCAGGGAAATTCTACCTCCGAGCTACACCCCCAGCCCTATTTTTATTCTTTATTTTGAAACAGGGTCTTACTAAGTTGTTGAGGCTGGCCTTGAACCTGTGATCCTTCTGTCTCAGCCTCCCAAGTACTGGGATTACAGGCGTGCGCCACTACACCCGGCTCATACGGGGCTTTAGGAAGTCCCAATGTCCAGGCTGCATCCATTCCGATTAAACCGGAATCTCTAGGAGTGGGATCCAGCCCTCGTATCCCCCAGGTGACTTTCAAGCACACCCATGAGAAGCAGCTCAGGGGAGGGACCGGGAGGGGGCCAGCCTTGGTGTGGCCACTGTGGCTAGTGATGCTCTGCACAGCATCTCCAAGACTCACCCCTCCCCTCCTCTTCTCTCTTCTTCTTCTCCTTCTTCTTGTTCTTATTCTTATTCTTTTTTGCAGTACTGGGGATTGAACCCAGGGGCTTCTACCTCCGAAGCTACACCGCCAGCCCTATTTTTTATTCTTTCTTTTTTTTTTTTTTTTTGGTACCGGGGATTGAACCCAGGGAAATTCTACCTCCGAGCTACACCCCCAGCCCTATTTTTATTCTTTATTTTGAAACAGGGTCTCACTAAGTTGCGGAGGGCCTCACTAAGTAGCTGAGGCTGGACGTGAACCCGGATCCTCCGGTCTCAGCCTCCCAAGTACTGGGATTACAAGCGTGCGCCACCACGCCCGGCTTTCTCTTTCTTCTTTCTTTCTTCCTGTCACTGGGGATTGAACCCAGGAGTACTCTACCTCCGAGCTGCACCCCCAGCCCTTTTTATTTTGAAACAGGGTCTTGCTAGTTTGCTGAGGGTCTCGCTCAATTGCTGAGGCTGGCTTCAAACTTGCGATTCTCTTATCTCAGTCTCCCAAACACTGGGATTACAGGCCTGAGCCACCACGCCCGGCTCCAAGACATACTTTCATGTGGCTCTTGTGGCAGTCCTACAACGCCACATTGTTCGTCTCATCGTTTGCAGGAGGATGCAGGAGGCTCAGAGAGGTGGTGTGACCTATTCAAGGTGATACAGCAAGTTAACAGGCCCCACGCACACACCATACTGCCTCCAAGCTGTGCAACTTTGGATGGGCATCTTCCTCTCTCTGGTCCCACATCCCTTCATCTGCAAAACACCGGACGGAAGATGCTGCTACCTACCCCGTGTTGTCCAGCCCCACTAGCCCAAGTGTCATATCAGTACGGCCAAGTGGCACTGGCCCCAGGGACTGAGAGGCCATCCACTCATGGTCTCTCCTAGGACCCCACTTTACAATGAGGACACTCATTTCAGGAGCAGCTAGAAGTGAGGCGTCCGGGTAGTCCCCTGGCCACCTGCCTTCTCCCCACTCCCGCACATCAGCCGCCATCATGGTGGAGCAGCTTAAGCGCAAACGCTGCGGCCTTTATGCTGCTACAGAACAGAGAGCAGGGCTGTTTCTTTTTGGTTCCGGGGATTGAACCCAGAGGCATTCTACCTCTGAGCTACATCCCCAGCCCTTCTTAGTTTTTCATTTTGAAAGGGAGTCTTGCTAAGTTGCTGAGGCTGGTCTCCAACCTACGATCCTCCCGTCTCAGCTTCCCAAGTACTGGGATTACAGGCATGCACCACCACGCCCAGCTATCCCTTTTTTATTTTTTGAAACAGGGTCTCGCTAAGTTGCTGAGGCTGACCTCAAATCTATGACCTTCCTGTCTCGGGTTCCCAAGTACTGGGATTACAGGCGTGCACCACTGTGCCTGGCTTTTCAGTCCTGTTGCACCGACACACACTTGCACTGTGCCTCGCCTGGTCACTCCCTGCCACCGCCCTCTGCTTCTCTCCCACAGAGCCCTCACTGGGTCCCCTTAGCCCTTGCTTTCCGAGCCTGCCTTGCGGAGGAAGGGTGACCCTGTGGCACAGTCCTGGGTCCTCGGGTGCGGAGGGAACGTGCCAGGAGCCTTGGCTTTCCTGCTGACTCAATGCTACAGCGATTCTGTCGCCCTGGCTGCAGCCACGTTGAGACCGGGAATGTGACCAAGAGAATCCCAGGGCGCCTCAGCGCGCCCAACGCCAGGAATGAACAGGGCTCCCTCTGGACTTGCTACTGGACAAGAAATCCTATCTGTTTAGGACAATGGCTCACCATCAGGTGATTTAGATCCCAAGGCACCCCTGAACTTTTAGGGGCGTGTGTGTGTGTGGCACTGGGGATTAAACCCAGGAGCATTCTACATCCGAGCTACACCCCCAGCCCTATTTATTTTTATTTTGAAACAGGGTCTTACTAGGTTGATTAGAGTCTCACTACTTGCTGAGGCTATGTTGAACCTGCAATCCTCCTGTCCCAGCCTCCCAAGTACTGGGATCACAGGCATGAGCCACCATGCCTGGCTTTAGGGTTTCTTTTCTTCCCTCCCTCCCTCACTCCCTCCCTTCCTTCCTTTCTTTCCTCCTATGCTGGAGATTGAACCCAGTGATGCTCTACTGTTGAGCTACACCCCCAGCCCTTTTTATTTTGAGACAGGGTCTCACTAAGTTGCTGAGGTTGGCCTCGAACCTGCGATCTTCCTGTCTCAGACTCCTGAGTACTGGGATTACAGGCATGTGCCCCCTTGCCAGGCTCTGGAGACATTTTTGGTTGTCACCTCCAAACAGCGGCCACTGGCATCTAGTCGAAGAGGCCAGGGATGCTGCGAGACCCTGCAACATGCAGGAACACCTGTGCACACATAGAATCCCTTGGCCCCAGGTCCTCAGGGCTGGGGGCGGGGCCAGCCTGACTCAAGACGCCATTGGTCTCCTGGCAGAGGCCCCGCCCTCACTCGGCCTCCAGGCCTGGTGGTCCTGGGAGGCAGCCAGACCTGACCGGGCGGCTGAGGCGACAGAACAGGGCGGCTGAGGCGACAGAACGCAACGTCCCATACAAACCAACTCCATTTTAATGTAGAAAACAAACCTCATGTACATAAATATAATCCGGGGGTATAAATAAAGTAAGAAAATAAGAGATGTACATATTAAAATAAATTACTCATAAATAGCATGCTGGAAACTAAGTGCTGGGGGAGAGTCCCGAGTCTCCCCCATGGCTTCCGCGGTGTTGGCAAGATTGGGCAACAGTGAACAAGATTGGGCAAGATTGGGGCCTTCGCATCTTTCTTTTTCTCTGGCTTGTGAGTGAGGTGCAGGTAGGGGACACAGGTGGTGGCTGGGGAGCCCCGATCCCCACCTGATGGCGGGTGACCAGGAGCAAGGGCTGTGCAGGGGCTTTAGCCAGTGACCTATTCTTCCCAGGTGTTCACAGCTCTTTCTTTCTTTTTTTTTTTTTCTTGCGGTACTGGGGATTAAACTACCTCCGACCTAGACCCCCAGCCCTATTTTTTCTTTTTTCTTTTGAAACAGGGTCTCACTAATTTGCGGAGGGTCTCACTAAATAGCTGAGGCTGGCCGCGAACCCAGATCCTCCTGTCTCAGCCTCCCAAGTACTGGGATTACAAGCGTGCGCCACTATGCCCAGCATCCACAGGTCTTAAGAGACAGCACCAAGGTGGGCGCTGGAGCATTAGAAGGGGGTGTGGGTCTGTGGGGTTCCATGTCAAGGACCCCTTCTGTGACAGCTGATTCTCTGGAAACCCGCTGACTGTCTTCGCTCCCTGTCCTGTGCTGGGGCAGAGGTGGCAGCTTGGCCGCCCACCTGAAGAGCGGGGAAGAGGAGAGCCATCTTATCTGCCTGGGGGCGGACTGCCCAGTGAGTGGTCCACTGGAGTTTTTCCATTCCAGAGCCAGCCTTGGGGGAGGGGGAGTTCTTGAGTTCCCCGGAGCTGGAGAGGGGCTCCAGGCTTCTCTGAAGTCAGTCTGACCCCTCAGTCCTGGCCGGAGGAGTCTGGGAAAGGCGAAAGGTCTTGGGAGTCCCGATCCAGATCCATTCTTACACGGGCTTGAGTCAAAGTTTCGGGCTGTTGCTCAGCGCTGACCGATCACCTGTATGTGCGTTTGAAGGACGGCCTGTCTTCTGGCTGCCCCTGCTGAAAATGAGTAAGAACTACAGAGGTTCGGCTTGGCATTAAGAATGTTTCCAAAGGAGTGAGCTCCCCGTCAGCGGAGGTATTCAAGTAGAGCGGCACAGCAACTTGTCCAGCAACCTCCAAAGGAGCAAGAGGGGCAGGGGGCGTGGATGGCAGCTGGGCAGGTGGAGGGCTTACAGTTTTAGGATCAGACACGTCTATCCACTAGAGACCGACACGGCCAATGTAAGACTCAGAATATGTACAACTTCTAATATTTCTTCCTAACCCTAAATGGAAGGGACTCGGGCGGTCCTCGTCGAAGCACTGTCGGGGCCTCGGTTATTTCTGAAAGCTGGGACTCTTGACCATGCCCCTGTCGCCGGTCATCCTGAATGGGTCCATGTTGTCGGTTTCCAGGGGCAGAGAGAACACGTCAGATTCTAGGTGGTCTCTGGTCTCGGCTGAGGCCTGGGGCATCATGGGCAGGAAGTAGGACAGGGGCACCACGCCCTGGCTCTGGTACAACCGCCTCTGCTTGGCACTGCTCAGAGCCACCGGGAGGTGGTACTTCGGGGACAGGTACACGCTGTAGCCGTCGTACCTCATCTCCTCCTTGAAGGTGCAGTCTTCCTCCAAGTACCGGGGCTGCAGAGAGACACAGCAGAGAGACACAGCCGTGAGCGCCGGGGACCAGGGAGTGTGCGCTGCCTGTCCCTCAGGCCACTAGCTGTCCTGGTGGCTGCAGTCAGGCGATTTCCATATCACTTGCCAGCTTAACGTACACGTCCTTTAGACATGCTTTATATATGTAAACCATAGAGTACATATAAGCAGGTATAATCTCTGTATTAGTAGTGTTAGTATATATTATATATGTTATATTATATATTAGTATATATTATGTATATTATATATTAGTATAAATTATACATATTAATATATATATTTTTTGGTACTGGGGATGGAACCCAGGGGAGTTCTACCTCTGAGCTACACCCCCAGCCCTTTTTATTTTTTAGTTTGAAACAGTGACTAAGTTTCTGAGGGTCTAGCTAAGTCACTGAGGCTGGTCTTGGATCTGTGATCCTCCTGCCTCAGCCTCCCAAGTACTGGGACTGCAGGTGTGCGTCACCGTGCCCAGCTGCTTATATTATATTATATATGAAAAATAGTATATATTGGTGTATATTAGTACATACTATATGTGTATATTAGTGTAAATTAGTATATATTAGTATACATGATACATATGTATATTAGTACCTATTAGCATGTATTAGTACTTATTATATTACATATGCATATCTGTATATATTAATGTACATTAGTATATATTATATATGTATAGTAGTATAAATTAGCACATATTAGTGTATATTATATATGCACAATAGTATAAATTAGTATATATTAGTGTATATTGTGTTATAGATGTATATTAGTAATAGAACATATTGGTATATTAAGTATGTATTTTGAATGCCTTTGTAAATACTTTGTAACCTTCGTACCAGGTATGTTTCATGTACATGTATTTTATGTATATGCTTAATATCTACCTATGCCCTATGTATAGCTACTTAATATTTATGTACACTTCATATAGCTCCTTAGTATTCCCCTCTAACTCACCCTGCTTGAAATCTAGCCTCATTCTGAACAATAATACCCACAAAATCATAGGCACAACACGGATATTCCCCTCCCCTCATCGCCAACATTTTAAAGCTCACTATAGATCTTTGGTGCTTTGAGAAACTCTGGCAGCCCACGTTATCATTTTCGGATCCTCTTTTAATTAAGAACGCCACGCAAGCCCATCTGGGGCCCAGATTGGAGCGGCTAGCCTGCTTTCAAACCTGCAGTAACTGGGGCCCTTCTAATGCTCGGGGGGTTTTTTCTGATGCAGTTTTAAGAAGCATGGGCCCCCTCTGGCCCCTTCATTCACTCAGAACCTTCCAGGCAGCCTGCCAGGAACCCGGAGATAATCCGCAGCCCCCTCCCCCATGCCCAGGACAGAGCCTGCACCCTGCGGGTGGCCGGAAATGTGTGCTGCAGCAACTGTCCCTGGTCCCTGGGCTCTGAAACATTCCTACTCCACAGGGTTGTGAGGTGCCTGTGGGCCAGTCTGTTCCAAACTGGGATGTGTCATAGCCCCTCAGGGACACAGAGGAGAGCCGGAGCCTGGGAGCCCGGAAGGCTACTAGAAAACACAAGTGTGACTTCTGCCTAAGTCTACAAAGGTCACTGAACTGCAGGTGGGTGAGCAATGTCTGATAAGGCGCTGATAAGAGTTTAAGTGCAAGAACTCACTGCTCAGAGGGGCCAATGGCACGCTGGGACAAAGCCGCCAGGCAGCAGTACCGATTGCTCCTGAGTTTCTGACAAAATACAACTTGCAGATAAACAAGGGCAGTAGTCTACTCCGCTAGTTCTTGGGGAGAAATTTTCTCCATACAGAAAACTGTGGAATTTCAGCCTGTAATCCCAGTACTAGGGAGGCTGAGACAGGAGGATCACAGGTTTGAGGCCAGGCTCAACAACTTAGTGAGGCCCTCAGCAATAGAGCAGGACCTTGTTTCAAAATAAAAAAATAAAATAAAATAGGGCTGGGGGTGTGGCTCAGAGGTAGAATGCTGCTGGGTTTAATCCCCAGTACCCAAAGAAAAGAAAGAAAAAGAAAAATTTGAAATTTCTATTTAAAAAAAGAAGAAGAAAGAAAAAACTGTCAATTTGTGCTAGCTGTGCCCAGAAGATCCAGAGGCAGGAAAAAGGGCTTTGGGTGAAAATCTACCAGCAACCCTTTTGCATTAGGGCAGAAAGCGGGCTGGACCCCAGGCCCCTGCAGGCCCTCCCTCCCACCAGAGCGTCCCTGTCATAAGTAAATGTCAAAATAACAAAAAGTGCCCAGGCAGGTTCGGACCCCCTTTTCTTTGCCTCTTCTCGGTAGATAAATGGGATAAATGGTTGTCAGAGCCACAAAACAATTTGGGGACTAAAATGCTGAGCCGTGCGGCTATCTGCCTTTTTCCGGGGGCGGGGGCATCCCCGCTGGCGGCCCCGCCCCCACCCTGGCCCCTGCCCCTGCCTCGCGGGGAGCCCCGGGCTGCGTGGGAGGCCTCTGCGGGCCGGGACCTCACACAGCCGGTCCTTTGAACTCCAGCCTTTGTTCAGCGACCCGGTCCCAAACCAGCGCACTGCCAGCCCCAGCCTTGGGGGTTACCTGGGCTTTCCTGGCCCGCTGCACCCCCACTCCACCCCCGAGCATTCCCAGCGCAGGGGCTGGCGAACCTGCCAGGAGGGCCGTGGGAGCCCTGGGATCTTTATTCTAATGCACGAGCATCACTGTTTTTCTGGTACATAAAAAATTAATTAAAAAGAAACCTCGCCTGTCCCAAATGCGCTGATTTTGTTTTATTAACTTGGTAATTAAAAATGAAAATACTACCTATGGATATATAGATATCTACACCCCTTTTTGTCCCCCCCCTTTTATACTTGAAGGACAGAAAAGGGGGCGAGGACCACACACGCCAGGCCAGTGGCTGAAAAGGGCGGAGGTGGGTTTCCTATTTAATATCAAAGAGAGCCGAATAATGGGTCTCCTCGGTCTGGCTGGCCGGCCTTTGGCTCAATTGAAAAGCATAGCGGCTCCCACCGGTTCTCCGGCTACAGGCTGGGACCATAAATTTCCGTAAGGGGGATAAAATCGGACATTAGCATTTTAATCGGCCCTTGGGACCTTTCCCTCGGAGTTGCCGGGACACCCAGCCTCGGCCCAGCGCGCCCGGCAATCCCGTCGCGTGGGGACACTTACCAGCCCCTGCATCTTGCCGTCCGCACCCATGCAGAGGTACCGGACGCTGCTTACGTCCTTGATGGCCACGGTCTCCAAAGCCACAGCCCTGATCTCCAGCAAGCCTGGGCGCAAGAGAAGCAAGAAGCTACAGTCAGGTCCTTGGCGGACCGCAACACGTGGGTGGGTGGCTCCCGCGCCCGCACCCCTCCCTAGTTCCCGCGCCGCCTGGGACCAGGGAAGGACGGGGCCTGCGGGTGCCAACCCCTGGGGCTGCCGGGGCCCGCGGGGCTGAGGAGGGGCTCACTCTGCTCGCTCGGCTTCTGCTCGCAGTCCACGGTGCCGTCGGTGCGGATGCGCAGGAAGCAGTTGGAGACGCCGTAGGGGCCCGCGGCGTACAGGTGCCGCCGGCGGATGGACTGGTCCCAGCCGTACTGCAAGTGTGGCCCCTGGTCGGACAGGGCCAGGGGGCGCCGGGCCAGGGGACGCCCGGCCACGGCGAGCCACAAGCTCGCCAGGACCAGGGCCAGAGCCACCGCACCTCTGCTCGGCGCGTTCCGCATGGCACCTGCAGTGGTGGCGTGGCGACGGGGCTGCGCTGCAGGGCTGTGTGTCCTGGGGCAGGGTGGCTGTCGCCTTCCGGAGCCAGCCGCGCTGCAGGGCTGTGTGTCCTGGGGCAGGGTGGCTGTCGCCTTCCAGAGCCAGCCGTGAGCTACCGGCGTCCCGGCGCGCAGCGCTCCTGCTCTGTGGGCGCAGCGGTCCTGCACCCGCAGCCTTATATAGCGCTCCGGCCCTTCCCGGTGAGTAGGTCCCCGCGACACCCGAGCATCTCTTATCAAGATCGCACGAGCCTCCGCCCCCGCACACACCCACTCACACCCCGCCCCTGCCCAGCCCCCTCCGCCGCGGCAGGTGGGCGGCGGCTCCACGTCCCTGCCCCGGTGACCCTGCCCAGGCTGCTGGGGCGCGGGGAGGCCCGGGCCCAGGGACAGCTCCCCACGGCGCGGCCAGCCCGGCGGTTCTCAGCGGAGCGAGTTCAATTTTATTTAGCAGGAGAGAACTGGAGCCCCTCCCCCAGACCCAGCTCCGGGGGTGGGCTTTGTGCACCAGCACTAGCAGGGGCGGGGCGCGGGAACCCGGGGATCAGAGATTAGGGGGCACCGAGCTTTGCCTCCTGCAGCCCCCGTCAGGGCCCCCTCCCCCGACAGCCCCAGCCCTGCACAGCCCGGGCGGGCGGTCAAAGCCGTCCATTAGAACTTCCCCAGCAGTTCGGGCCTTCTCACGTCCTCCGGCTTTATCCTCTCGCGATCTCAGGCCCCGTCCCTTTATCCCGTCCATCGCCCCCCGACGGGGGGCCGGGCGCGCTCTCCGGGGCGGGGACACAATGGCGGCGCGGCGCGCGGGCCGGACGCTAGGTGGCGCTTCAGCCTCAGTTTCGGCCTCGGCGCGGCGCCCGCCCCCGAGGATGCAGGCCAGAGGGGTGGTCGCTGCAAAGCCGGCTTTCGGGCTGGGTGGGCCCGCGCGCTGCGGCGTCGGCGATCTCCACCTCCCTAGCCCAGCCCCCGGCCCCAGGCGCCCAGGAGCAGGGCTGGGCCCCGTTGCCCTCTGTTTTTGAGGTGCTTTACGTCGGGGGTGGGCCCCTGTGCGTCCGGCATGGTCAGGGAGGTCCCTTACCCGGTGGGGAGGGACAAGGAGCAATGGATGAAGAGGCGCCAGGTGGGGAGGGGGGCTCCCGCGAAAAAAGAAAGCGGCATCCAAGGAATATACCCTGGGGTGAGGACGGCGGTGCTCCCGGCGGGCTTTGGTTTAACACGGATTCTTTATTATTCCTCCAAGCCCCCAGCTCCTGGCTGTGGGGCCCCGGGGAGGCCGGTGTGGGGGAGAGTCCACTCGCCCAGCGCACAGGCGATGAGGAGGGCCGACGGCGGGGAGAAGTGCCGGGCCGATGAATTTCAATGAGCGAAGGCCACATTCATGCCCGCCAGTGACTGGCGTTAATGACGGAGCACGCAGGAAATGTCACCGGGGAGGCCTTTACAAAAAGACATCCTCCCGAAGGCTTTCTGGACCAGGGACTCCCACGCTGTGCGGCTCGGTTCAGAAAGCCGCGGCTTCTGTTAAATCTAATTACTTCCCCCCGGTGCCTTTCAATCGACTGCGGCTCCTATTACGCCTAATTACCATCCCCTGCCGCTTTCGTTTTAAAGTCCGTGATCAACGCGGGGTGCCCAGGAGGATGGCAGGGGCCGCATCCGGGGACGCGCCCCAAAGAGGGCCGAGGGGGGCGGAGGCGGCTGCATCTGGCTCCACCCCGCCCCTCAGCAGCCTTCTAGGGACTCGGGAGAGAGCTCAGGGCTTCCTAGGCCCCTGTCCGCTTTCCCAGCGTAAATCCTAGGAATTCCCGGGATCCTCCTTCCCCCACGGAACAGGTGGATCCCAGAAAAGTGTCCGGGTGACCCAAGGCCCCAACACTTGCAAGTGGCGACGCTGTAACATGTGTGTGTGGGGGGGGCATTCTACCTCCAAGCTACAACCCCCAGCCCTATTTTATTTTCTATTTGGAAACAGACTCTCACTAAGTTATTCAGGGCCTTGCTAAATTGCTGAGGCTGGCTTCGAACCTGCAATCCTCCTGTCTCAGCCTCCCAAGTACAGGGATTACACACCCGGCTTGATGCTGGAATTTGAACCCAGACAGGCTGTATGTCCAAGCTGTGCTGCTCCCTGGGGGGCAGTATGGCGTTGTCTTGGAGCTCTGGGGTCAGACCAGCTGCAGCTCCACAACTGGCCACTCTCTGGTCAGGTCATGGACCACTGGGCCTGCTGCCCCAGCGTGCTTTCAGGCTTGTCCTGTGGGTCACATGGAGGAGCGACACAGAGTGCAGGGGATGGAGTTGTAAAGATAGAAGATAAGATAAAGGCCAGCCCTGAGGGTCAGCTACTTACCGGGCATTTCACACCCACAGCAGTGCTGGGAAGGTGTTTTTTTTTTTTTTTTTTTTTTGCTGACAGATCCTGCTACGTGTCAGGAAAGGGAGGCTTACACAGGTGGTAGACAGACAGACAGGGATTGTGCACTGGGGGGTCCCGTACCCAGGCCTGGGCTTTTGGGGGTACCCCTGTGTGGCTGCGGTTGGAGGGAAAGTCAGTCCGCGCTGGCCAGCAGGGGGCGCTGTGGCCATCTGCCTGGCTCGCCAGGTGAGGATTGAGGTGGGTATCAGGTGAGGCTCTCCTCCCAGACGCCTCAGCGCCCACCTGCACCCCGCAAGCCCCCAGCGTGCCGTGCTGGGCTGCCTCTCATTTTCCAGGCAACTTGTGATTTGCTCCCAGCGGCTGAGCCGGCCGGTTCTCTCCAGTGAGATTCCATCCACCCAGTGGTACGGGCAGTGGTGAGCAGGGTCCCCGTTACCCCCACTCTCTCAGCTCAAGCAGGGCCCGGGGGGGGGGGGCAGAAAAGCTTGACTGGGTGGCTTTGTTCTGGATTTGATGTTAGATGAGAGGTTTTGAGTTTTGTTTTTGCGGTGCTGGGGTCTCATGCATACTAGGCAAGTGCTCTATCAATGAGCCGCACCCCCAGCCTCTAGCTGGGAATTTTTTAAAGAACTGCCCAGTTGAACCCTAAATTCTTTTTCTGGGATCTCCCTTCTTCTATCTGTGCACACGTGGAGGTTGCTATTTTCTGATCATGGCAAATGAGATTTTTGTTATATCTAAAGCCACGTCCCAGCTATTAAGGAAATGTTGTTCAGCTTAATTTCCTGTCTTTGCATTATGGAAATAATCATTTCTCTCTTATTTTAGAGCCAGGGATCTCTATTATAGTCTCAACTGTGTGTTAAGTTCATAAGCACTCCCCTGAGCCCCTCTCCATCCCCTGCCCCTGCTTCATGGTTGACAAATGTTTCATAGCTGGAGAAGTTTCTGAGCATTGCTTAAAATCTTTATCAGAAGAATAAGAACTGCAGCCCAGCGTAATGGCACACACCTGTAATCCCAGTACTTGGGAGGCTGAGATAGGAGGATCGCAGGTTCACTGCCAGCCTCGGCAATTTAGCGAGACCCTCAGCAACCTAGTGAGACCCTGTTTGAAGAAAAAATAAATAAAATGGCCTGGGGATATAGCTCAGAGGTAGAATGCCCCTGGGTTCAATCCCCAGTACCACTAAAAATAAAAATAACAGGGTCACTGGATATGGTGGCGCAGGCCTGTAATCCCAGTACTTGGGAGGCTGAGACAGGAGGTTCACAGGTTTGCACCCAGCTTCAGCAACTTAGGGAGGACCTCGGCAACTTAGTGAGATGCTGTTTTCAAATAAAAAATAAAAAGGGCTGGTTGTGTAGCTCAGAGGTAGAACACCCTCAATATCAATATCAAATCCTCAATATCAATCCTCAATATCGAGAGAGAGAGAGAGAGAGAGAGAGAGAAGAAGAAGAAGAAGAAGAAGAAGAAGAAGAAGAAGACCAAACTTGGGACAGAAAGTGCCTAGAACACTGGAATAGGCAGGCCAAGCCAAGGCCAGAACCTGATAGAACACGCATTATCTTCTCCAAGACTTTCCTATTCATCAATACCCATTTTCCCCCTATAAGGATTGCTACTCCAAAAGGAGGCCACCCAGCTAGCCCAGAAATCTACAGGGGCCATGGCAGAGCGGAAAAAGAAAGAGTTATCTGAGCCTCGGTTTTCTCATCTGTAAAATAGCAAAAGGAATAGCTAATTCACAGGGCTAATAGGAAAATTAGAAGAGAAGCCTGTGTCTATCAATTGATCAGTGTTTACACGGAGCCCACCTGACACAGGCCAGTGTGTAATAGAAGGGGAAGCTATAGTTGCTAATTTAAATGTGATTCTCTGGCTATCCTTGCAACATTTATTATTAGTTTTTGGCTTTTTTTTTCCACGGTACTGGGGATTGAAGCCAGGGGCATTCTACCTCTGAGCTACACCCCCAGCCCTATTTTATTTATTTTTGCTTTTGAAACAGGGTCTCACTAAGTTGCAGAGGGCCTCACTAAGTAGCTGAGGCTGGCCGTGAACCCGGATCCTCCTGTCTCAGCCTCCCAAGTCCTGGAATGACAAGTGTATGCCCCCACACCCAGCTATGAACTGTTTTTATTTGGGTAAATTTTTCCCTCAGAGTTTTTAAAGGTATATGTTATAGTTAGATATAAAATGTCAGATATAAAATGTTAGATATGTAATATAGTTAGATATAAAAGAGCTCAGTTATTAATGTTTGGAGCTGATGTAATTGAGTCATGAGGGTTGTGATCTCAGAAGCAGGTAAATCCATTGTGAGGGATTTACCTGGGTGGTACCTGGCAGGCCGGCAGGTGTGGCTGGAGGAGGTGGGGGCCTTGGGGATTATATAAAGGGTTCCTCCTCCCCCTGCTCTCTCTCTCTTGCGTCTGGCCTCCTTGATGCAAGGGGCACAGCCCCTGTGCTCTCCTCCACCTCCCACCGCCATGCCCTGAGATCCGCGGTCCCCGGCCTCACAGGACTGAGCTTGAAACCCTAAGAAAATATATCTTCTTTCCTCTAAGTCACGTGGTCAGTCTTTTAGATTATAGCTGCAAAAATGCTGACGAATACAGTATATATGTATCTTTTTTTTTTTTACGGTACTGGGGATTGAACCCAGGGGTATTCTACCTCCGAGCTACACCCCCAGCCCTATTTTTTATTCTTTATTTTGAAACAGGGTCTCACTAAGTTGCAGAGGGTGTCACTATGTAGCTGAGGCTGGCCACGAACCTGCGATCCTCCTGTCTCAGCCTCCCAAGTACTGGGATGACAAGCGTGCACCACCACACCCTGCTTATTGTGTATCTTTAAAAGAAAAAACAAAAGCCTTTGAGTAGTCCTCTCTGTTCCCCCCATTAGCTGCAGACATTTGCCTTGGCATTCAGTACCCTCCTGCAGCATCCCTGGAGTCCAGCAGGGCGCAGTGAGGTGCCGTGGAGGATGGGACCCATCCCCTCCTGCTGGACACAGAGATTGCTTCCAGTTTCCCCTCGCAGCCCACGCGGGGCAGCCCACCCCTGGAGACGCGCCCTGCACGTGTCCAACTCTTGAAAGGGCGATAGCTGGCTGCCCATGGCTCTTCCGCAGGCAGCCCTGTCGCTGTGCAAACACTGGGTCCTATGCTCATAGAATTCCAGAACCTGCCCTACTCTGTCCACACCAAGGCCACACGGCTTCCTCCGAACATCTGCAGGTGGATCTGGGACTGTGTTTATCAACAGACACCAGCAGTCGCCGCGTGCAGGCCACCACGCCTGGCTTCCAGCACCTTTGCTCGGTGGGGAATTTCATTTGACCCAGAGTCGCAGGGCTAGTGAACAGCCGACTCAGGACGTGACCCCGGCTCTGACTGAGCTCAAGTCCCAGAAAGCTTGGAGCCCGCCCAAGTTCAGAGCCCCGCTGGGCCAGGACCCTCACCTCAATGCCACAGCCCCACCACCTGCCCAGGTGCTAGGCCCAGTGCTCATCGGAGACCCCGGGAGATTCCAACGAGACAGCAGAGAGCCCCCTCCTGCCCTGCTGTCCCCGAGGGCTCTGCTCTGTGGCACCTGGCCATTCCTTCTTGGGGTGGCGCTTGCCTGACATCTGCCACCTCCCCAGTGGAAGCTCCTTGGAGGTAGGACTGCGCAGTTTGCCGCCCTGTCCCTGGCACCTGCACAGAGCCCGGCAGCTGGTGGTCTGGCGATATTGGACGAGCCATTCAATACCGGATGACGGTGTCCCTCTGGTCCTCTGCCTCGGGTATCTGCATCCTTTCTTGTTCATGCCGTCTGTCCTCCCTTCCACTCCTCCTTGCCGTCCATCACCCTGTGGACTGTTGGGCTGATCTGCAAGCCCTTATAGGGCCAGGCAGCCTGTGGAATCAGCGAAGCCCTCCCTCTTCCAGCCCCCCGCTACCCCAAGGCGGGGCTCCTCTTTGCCTGTGGAGAGGCAGCCAGCCACAGAAGCAGCAAGGCCTCATCCAAGTTAGGTTCATCTTCCCTCCCTCCCTCCCTGCCTCCCTCCCTGCCTCCCAGTACCAGGGACAGAACCCACAGCCTCCTGCATAATAGGCAAGCACTCTACCACTGAGCTACATCCCCGGCCCTTTCTATTTTATTTTGAGATGGTGTCTTGCTAAGTTGCTCAGGCTGTCCTGGAATTTGCAATCCTCCTGCCTCAGCTTCCCGAGTAGCTGGGAGGACAGGCCTGCCCCACTGTGCCCTCGTGTGAAGTTTTCTTTTGGGGGTGATAAAAATACTTTGAGCCGGGCGTGGTGGCGCACGCTTGTAATCCCAGTACTTTGGGAGGCTGAGACCGGAGGATCCAGGTTCGTGGCCAGCCTCAGCGCGCGCTCTCTCTCTCTCTCTCTCTCTCTCTCTCTCTACCTAGTGAGGCCCTCCGCAACTTCGTGAGACCCGGTTTCAAAATAAAGTATAAAAAATAGGGTCGGGGGTGTAGCGCCAAGGTAGAACTCCCCTGGGTTCAATCCCCAGTACTGCAAAAAAAAAAAAAATACTTTGAAACTTGACAGAGGCGTGGTTGTGAACATACTAAATACCACAGTGAGCTGAGTGCTTTAAAATGGTTAAATTCGCTGGGTGTGGTGGCGCACGCTTGTAATCCCAGTACTTTGGGAGGCGGAGACCGGAGGATCCGGGTTCGCGACCAGCCTCAGCTCTCTCTCTCCCTGTCTCTCTCTCTCTCTCTCTCCTTAGTGAAGCCCTCCGCAACTTCGTGAGACCCGGTTTCAAAATAAAAAGTATAAAAAATAGGGCCGGGGGCGTAGCGCGGAAGTAGAACGCCCCTATGTTCAATCCCCGGTACTGCAAAAAAATAATAATAAAATAAAATAAAATAAAATAAAATAATAAAATAAAATAAAATATAAAATAAAATGGTTAAATTCGCCAGGCGTGGTGGCTTGTAATCCCAGTACTTGGGAGGCTGAGACAGGAGGATCCGGGTTCTCAGCCAACCTCAACTAGTTAGTGAGGCCCTCTGCAACTTAGTGAGACCCTGTTTCAAAATAAAGAATAAAATATAGGGCTGGGGGTGTAGCGCAGAGGTAAAATGCCCCTGGGTTCAATCCCCAGTACGCCCCCAAAAAGGTTAAATTCGTGTCAAGCAAACTTCGCCTCCATAAAAATCACATAAAAAGAAAAATAAAGCAGTTATAAAGAACATTACTGGGACCCTTGGGGAAACTTGAATATGGCCTGCGCACTGGCTAGCAGTCTCTGTAAGGGTTGGATCTCCGAGACTCGACACCGTGTCAGAGTTAGGTAGGGGATGTCCTTGTGCTTAGGAGACAGAAGTGTCGCCACCACAGTGACTTCTAAATGGTTCAGGAAAATAAAAGCGTCTGTAAGTAAACATCGGCAAGGGTGTGTAGGAGCTGCTCACACTCTTCCATATTTGTTTTTTTAGTACTGAGGATTGAATGTACTAGGTAAGTGCTCTACCACTGAACTACACCCCCAGCCCTTCTTATTTTTAATTTGTGTGTGTGTGTGTGTGTGGCACTGGGGGTTGAACCCAGAGGCATTCTATCCCTGAGCTACACCCCATCCTATCTATTTATTTATTTATTTATTTATTTATTTATTTATTTATTTTTGGCACCAGGGATGGAACCCAGGGGGATTCTACCTCTGAGCCACAACCCCAGCCCTATTTTATTCTTTATTTTGAAACAGGGTCTCACTAAGTTGCAGAGGGCCTCACGAGTTGCTGAGCTTGTCCTGGAACCTGTGATCCTCTTGTCTCAGCCTCCCAAATACTGGGATTACAAGGGTGCACCACCACACCTGGCTAATTTATTTTTATTTTGAAACAGGGTCTCACTAAGTTGCCCAGGCTGGCCTTAACTTGGGATCCTCCTGCCTCAGCCTTCCAAGTCGTTGTGCTATCGGCCCTACTGGTCAAACTACTGTAAGTTAGAAATTTTTTTAGCTTGACTTTTTTTTTAATCTTTTTGGCACTGAGGATCGAACCTAGGGCATTGCACTTGCAAAGCAAGCTCTTTGCAACTGAGCTACATTCCCAGCCCTTGAATTTTTTTTTTTTTTTTTTTTTTTTTTTTTTTG
>PVJS01032788.1:0-22559 GCA_004027185.1 Glis glis | reverse complement strand
ACTAAATCCCAGCCCCAGAACTCAGGAGAAGTGGGATCCAGGTCTGGGCTCAGCCATCCAGGCTTCCCCAGAGCCTGCGACCTGGAATGTATTGGGAAGGAACTATAGAGAAGGAGTATGTGTGAGCGGGGCATCAAGGGAAGCAGAGAGGGAGGTGGCTTGGAGAAAATCTGACCTCATGGTCTGTTTTTTTTTTTTTCGCGGTACCGGGGATGGAACCCAGGGGCGTTTTACCTCCGAGCTACACTCTGGCCCTATTTTTTCTATACTTTATTTTGAAACCGGGTCTCACTCAGTTGCGGAGGGCCTCACTAAGTAGCTGAGATGGCCACAAACCCGGATCCTCCGGTCTCCGCCTCCCAAGTACTGGGATTATAAGCGTGCGCCACCAAACCAGGCCCGTTTGGGTTTTTGATGTTTTTTTTTTTTGGTGGAGGGGGTCCTGGGGTTGAACCCAAAGGCATTTTACTTCCAAGCTACACCCCCAGTCCTTATTTATTTATTGTGGTACTGGGGATTGAACCCACAGGAATTCTACCTCCGAGCTACACCCCCAGCCCTATTTTTTATTCTTTATTTTGAAACAGGGTCTCACTAAGTTGCAGAGGACCTCACTAAGTAGCTGAGGCTGGCTGCGAACCTGGATCCTCCTGTCTCAGCCTCCCAAGTCCTGGGATTACAGGCGTGTGCCACCACACCTGGCTTTTTTTTCTTTTTATTTTGAAACAGGGTCTCACTAAGTTGCTAAGGTCCTCACTAAGTTGCTGAGGCTAGCCTCAAACCTGCAATCCTCCTGTCTCATCCTTCCAAGTACTGGGTTTATAGGTGTGTACCACCATGCCTGGCCAGGGTCTGTTTCTGATAGCTGCATAGCCCCTGGAATAACTGTCATCCACTGTGACCAGGTGTCTACAAAATGCTGATTTAATGAATCCAGAGTTTCTTGAACTAATATGAAAATACCTCCTCTCTATGTCTGAGGACTGCTTGTACCTCAACATCTACACGCCAGCCCATGCCCACGAGGGCTCTAACCTTCCTGTGAGTGTCAGGCCGTGGTCAGCTGGAGGTGGAAGGACATTTCATTTGGAAGAAGATCAGAAAGAGGCCGAGGATATGGCTCAGTGCTAGAGTGCTTGCCTACCATGTGTGAGGCCTGGATTCTCCCCAGAATTACAACAACAAGAACAACAACAGCAAGGTTGGCAGGGACAAGTTCAGCTGGGCCCCACTGTACCGAGGACTCTGATGAGAAGCCTCTTACCGCCAGGTCCTAGAAGGCCTCTTACCCAGAGTGGGTAGTTGACCCCTGGGTAAGGGGTCACAGAGTCCTGGCTGCTCCCTGAGGTCAAAGGCCATAGTCCATAGATCAACCCAGATCTCGCCCCACCATCGTGTGCCCAGGAGACCCACTCAGGTGCCCAAGGGCTGTCCATTGAAGTCATTCAAGTCCCCTGGATGGATTTTTGGGACAAAGATTTTAGATGACACAGTTAATTAATATTCAGGTGAACAATGAGGGAAACACCCCTTTTTTCACTTTAAGGCAGTTCTGAGAATACTGGGTCCAGGCCTGGATTCATTGGATGGACCCCACAGTTTGGGAGGTCTGCTCTTTCAGACTGAATTTGGGTCCCTCTCCTATGTCCCAGTTCAGGAGATCCTTACGCAGGTCATTTTATTTTCTTTCTTTCTTTTTTTTTTTGTGGTACTGGGGATGGAACCCAGGGGCATTCTGCCTCTGAGCTATATCCTCAGCTGTATTTTATTCTTTATTTTGAAACAGGGTCTCACTAAGTTGCAGAGGGCCTCATAAGTTGCTGAGGCTGGCCACGAACCTGTGATCCTCCTGTCTCAGTCTCCCAAGTACTGGGATTACACCCGTTCACCACGACGCCCGACTTACAGAGGCCTTTCTATATACATAGCTGTAGAAGCCAAAGAGGTGTTTATTCTAGGGGCACCCTAGTCCAGGAGGGCTCAGGCTGGGAGGGAGAACTGTGGCATCCTTTCTGCAACTGATCAGACTGCGGAGGCTCCTGTTCTAGTTAGCCAGTCAGAGAAAGAAGGGAGGTACCGAGGGAGAGATGAGACCTGCCTTTATTTCAGCTGCAGTGTGCTGAAAGCGGAGGCCTCCGCCTCCATACTCAGTGGCAGCCAGCTGAGTTACAAGAGTGCTCCACAAGAGATATCTGCACAAGTTATCTTGTGCCACCTGGGGGACCCCTGCGCCAGGTACCAGACCCCAGCATCATCGCATGCAAACCCGGCAGCCCCTGTGCCACCTGGGCATCCCCTGCATCCCCTGGGCGGCCCCTGGGCCAGGTACAAGACCTCGGTGTTACCGCGCACAACCCCGGCACCCCCTGCGCTCCTTGGGTGATGCCTGCACCATGTACCAGACCCCGGAGTCCACGCGCGCAACCCCAGCAGCCCCTGAGCCACCTGGGAGGCCTCTGCACCAGGTACGAGACCCCGGCGTCCAAGTGCACAACCCCAGCCCCCCTTTGACACCTGGGCTGCACCTGCGTCACCTGGGCGGCCCCTGCCCCAGGTACCAGACTCCGGCATCCCCGTGTGCAAACCCGTCAGCCCCTGTGACACCTGGGCGTCCCCTGCGTCCCCTGGGCGGCCCTGCACCAGGTACAAGACCCCGGTGTTACCGCGCGCAACCCCGGCAGCCCCTGCGCTCCTTGGGCGACCCCTACGCCAGGTGCCTGACCCCGGCGTCCTCGCACGCAACTCCGGCAGTTCCTGTGCAACCTGGGCGACCCCTGCAGAAGGGACCTGAACCCGGCATCCCGGCGCGCAACCCCGGAATCCCCTGAGCCACCTTGATGGCTACTGCACCCGGTATGAGACCCTGGCGTCCAAGTGCGCAACCCCAGCAACCCTGCGCCACCTGGGCTGCACCTGCCTCACCTGGGCGGACCCTGCGCCAGGTACCAGATGCTGGCGTTACTGCGCACCTCCCTGGCAGTTCCTGTGCTCCCTGGGCGACCCTGAGTCAGGTTCCAGACCCCAGCATCCACGTACGCAACCCCCGTAGCCCCTCGCCCATAGGGCGCTCCCGGTGCGGAGTACCAGATCCCGGAATGCCTGAGAGCAAATGCAGCAGCCCCTGCGACACCTGGGCGGCCCCTGAGTCACATGGACGGCCCCTGTACCACCTGGGCGGCCCCTGCACCAGGTACAAGACCCTGGTGTTACCACGTGCAACCCCGGCAGACCCTGCACTCCTTGGGCGACGCCTGTGCCAGGTACCAGACCCTGGCGTCCCCACGCACCACCCCGGCAGCCCCTGCCAACTGGGCTGCCCCTTCGCCAGGTACCATACCCCGCCATCCCCGCGCACCAACCCGGCTGTCACTGCGCCACCGGGGCGACCCCTGCGCCATGTACCAGACCCCGGCGTCTTCCCGCACAACAATGGCAATTCCTGCGCCACCTTGGCGGCCCCTGCGCCAGATACAACACCCCGGTGTTACTGTGCGCAACCCCCGCAGCCCCTGCACTCCTTGGGTGACGCCTGTGCCAGGTACCAGACCCCGGCGTCTGTGCGCGCAACCCCAGCAACCCCTGCCAACTGGGCTGCCCCTTCGCCAGGTACCAGACCCCGCTGTCCCCGCACGACACCCCGGCTATCACTGAGCCACCTGGGCGACGCCTGTGCCAGGGACCTGACCCCGGCATTCCCGCGTGCAACCCCGGCAGGCTATGCGACACCTGGGCGGTCCCTGTGCCAGATACCAGACCCCGGCATCTTGGTGTGCAACCCCGAAAATCCTTTAGCCACCTGGGGGGCCCCTGTGCTAGGTACCAGACCCGAGCATCACGATGAGCCACCCTGGCAGGCCCTGGGACACCTGGGGTCCCCTGTGCTTGGTACCAGACCCCGGCTTCCCCGTGAGCAACCCCGGAAGTCCTTGCGCCACCTGGGGGACCCCTGCGCCAGGTACCAGACCCTGGCATCATCACGTGCAAACCCGGCGGCCCCGGTGCCACCTGGGTGTCCCCTGTGTCCCCTGGGCGGTCCCTATGCCAGGTACAAGACCCCGGTGTTACCGCGCGCAACCCCGGCAGCCCCTGCGCTCCTTGAGCGATGCCTGCGCCAGGTACCAGACCCTGGCGTCCCCGCGCGCAAGCACGGCAGCCCCTGCCAACTGGGCTGCCCCTTCGCCAGGTACCAGACCCCGCCGTCCCCGCACACCACCTCGGCTGTCACTGCGCCACCTGGGCGACCCTTGCGCCATGTACCAGACCTCGGCGTCCTCCCGCACAATAATGGCAATCCCTGCGCCACCTGGGCGGCCCCTGCGCCCGATAAAAGACCCCGGTGTTACCGCGCGCAACCCAGGCACCCCCTGCTTTCCTTGGGTGATGCCTGCGCCAGGTACCAGATCCCGGCGTCCCCGCGCGCAATCCTGGCAACCCCTGCCAACTGGGCTTCCCCTTCGCCAGGTACCAGAATCCGCCGTCCCCGCGCACCACCCTGGCTATCACTGCGTCACCTGGGCGACCCCTGTGTCAGGTACCTGACCCCGGCGTCCCCGCGTGCAATCCTGGCAGGCTATGCGACACCTGGGCGGCCCCTGGGCCAGATACCAGACCCCGGCATCCCGGCGTAAATCCCCAAAAATCCTTGAGCCACCTGTGGGGCACCTGTGCTAGGTACCAGACCCCAGCGTCACCGCTAGCCACCCCGAAAGGCCCTGCGACACCTGGTGGGCCCCTGCGCTAGGTACCAGACCCAGGAGTCCCTGCGTGCAACCCGGAAGTCCTTGCGCCACCTGGGGGACCCATGCGCCAGGTACCAGACCCTGGCATCATCGCATGCAAACCCGGCAGCCCCTGTGCCACCTGGGCGTCCCCTGCGTCCACTGGGCGGCCCCTGGGCCAGGTACAAGACCTCGGTGTTACCGCGCACAACCCCGGCACCCCCTGCGCTCCTTGGGCGATGCCTGCACCATGTACCAGACCCCGGTGTCCACGCACGCAACCCCAGCAGCCCCTGAGCCACCTGGGCGGCCTCTGCAGAAGGGACCAGACCCTGGCATCCCCTCGAGCAACCCCAGCATCCCCTGAGCCACTTTGACGGCTACTGCACCCAGTACAAGACCCCGGCGTCCAAGTGCACAACCCCGGCCCCCCTGCGACACCTGGGCTGCACCTGCGACACCTGGGTGGCCCCTGCGCCAGATACCAGACCCCGGCATCCCCGTGTGCAAACCCATCATCCCTGTGCCACCTGGGCGTCCTCTACATCCCTTGGCGGCCCCTGCACCAGGTACAAGACACCGGTGTTACCGCGCGCAACCCAGGCAGCCCCTGCGCTCCTTGGGGACCCCTGCACCAGGTGCCTGACCCCGGCGTCCTCGCACGCAACCCCGGCAGTTCTTGCGCAACCTGGGCGACCCCTGCAGAAGGGACCAGACCCCGGCATCCCCGTGCGCAACCCCGGCATCCCCTGAGCCACTTTGATGGCTACTGCACCCAGTACGAGACCCCGGCATCCAAGTGCGCAACCCTGGCACCCCTGCGCCACCTGGGCTCACCTGCCTCACCTGGGCGGACCCTGCGCCAGGTACCAGATGCTGGCATTACCGCGCACCACCCTGGCAGTTCCTGTGCTCCCTGGGCAACCCCTGAGCCAGGTTCCAAACCCCGGTGTCCACGTATGCAACCCCCGTAGCCCCTCGCCCACAGGGCGCCCCCGGTGCCGAGTACCAGACCCCGGAATGCCTGAGAGCAAATGCAGCAGCCCCTGAGACACCTGGGCGGCCCCTGCGTCACATGGACGGCCCCTGCACCACCTGGGTGGCCCATGCGCCAGGTATCAGACCCCGGAGTCCCTGCGCACAACCCCAGCAACACCTGCACCACCTAGACGGCCCCTGCGCCAGATACTAGACCCCAGCGTCCCCGCGCGCACCCCGGGAGTCCCTGCACCACCTGCGCGTCCTCTGCGCTAGGGGTCAGACCCCGGTGTCCCCGCGTGCCACCCCAGCAGTCCCTGCACCACCTTGATGGCCCCTGCATCTCCTGAGCGGCCCCTGCGCCGGGTACAAGACCTAGGTGTTACTGCGCGCAACCCCGGCAGCCCGTGAGCTCCTTGGGTGACCCTGGCGTCCCCACGTGCAACCCTGGCAGCCTCTGAGACACCTGGGCAACCGCTGCGTCACCGGGGCAGCCCCTGCGCTAGGTACCAGAGGCCGGCGTTACCACGCGCCACCCAGGCAGTCCCTGCATGCCTGGGTGACCCCTGCACAAGGTACCAGACCCCGGCGTCCACGTACAGAACCCCGGCAGCCCCTCTCCACCTGGGCGCCCCCTGTGCCAAGGACCATACCCTGGCATGATGCGCGCAACTGCAGCAGCCCCTGCGCCCCCTGGCGGCCCCTGAATCACATGTGTGGCCCCTGCACCACCTGGTCAGCCCCTGTGCCAGATACCAGACCCCGACATCCCCGCGTGCAACCCTGAAAGTCCTTGAACCACCTGGGGTACCCCTGTGCTAGGTACCAGACCCCGGCATCACCGTGAGCTACCCCGGCAGGCCCTGCGCCACCTGGGTGGCCCCTGCGCCAGGTACCAGAACCCAGCATCCACTTGGGAAACCCCAGCAGCCCCTGCACCTCCTGGGCGGTCCCTGCGCCAAATACCAGACCCCGGCGTCCCCGCGCGCCACCCCAGAATTCCCTTTGCCACCTGGGCGGCCACTGCATAACATGGGCGTCCCTGCGCCACATGGGCGGCTCCTGCACCAGGTACCAGACCCGGCGTCTCCTCGTGCTACCCCGGCAGCTCCTGCGCCACCTGGGCGGCCCCTGCACCATGTACCAGATGCTGGCATCCACACGCGCCACCCCAACAGCCCCTAGAAACCTGGGCGGCCTCTGCACCCGGTATGAGACCCCGTCGTCCAAGTGCGCAACCCCGGCACCCATGTGCCACCTGAACTGCACCTGCGTCACCTGGGCAGCCCTTGTGCCAGGTACCAGACACCGGCGTCCAAGTACGAAACCCCGGCAGGCCCGGCGACACCTGGGCGGCCCCTGCGCTAGATACCAGACCCCGGCATCGCCAAGTGCAACCGCGGAAGTCCTTGCACCACCTGGGGGACCCCTGCGCCAAGGACCAGACCCCGGCATCATCGCGCGCAAACCAGGCAGCCCCTGTGCCACCTGGGGGTCCCCTGCGTCCCCTGGGCGGTCCCTACGCCAGGTACAAGACCCTGGTGTTACCGCGTGCAACCCCGGCAGCCCCTGTGCTCCTTGGGCGACGCCTGCGCCAGGTCCAGACCCTGGCGTCCCCGCGCGCAAGCACGGCAGCCCCTGCCAACTGGGCTGCCCCTTCGCCAGGTACCAGACCTCGCCGTCTCCGCGCACCACCCCGGCTGTCACTGCGCTTCCTGGGCGACCCATGCGCCATGTAACAGACCCCGGCGTCCTCCCGCACAACAATGGCAATTCCTGCGCCACCTGGGCGGCCCCTGCGCCAGATACAAGACCCCGGTGTTACCGCGTGCAACCCCGGCAGCCCCTGCACTCCTTGGGTGATGCCTGCGCCAGGTACCAGACCCTGGCGTCCCCGCGCGCAATCCCGGAAACCCCTGCCAACTGGGCTGCCCCTTCGCCAGGTACCAGACCCCGGTGTCCCCGCACGCAATCCCGGCAACCCCTGCCAACTGGGCTGCCCCTTCACCAGGTACCAGACCCCGCTGTCCCCGCGCTCACCCCGGCTATCACTGCGCCACCTGGGCGACCCCTGTGCCAGGTACCTGACCCCGGCGTCCCCGCGTGCAACCCCGGCAGGCTATGTGACACCTGGGCAGCCCCTGTGCCAGATACCAGACCCCGGCATCCCAGCGTGCAACCCCGAAAATCCTTGAGCCACCTGGGGGACCCCTGTGCTAGGTACCAGACCCCGGCGTCACCGTGAGCCACCCCGGCAGGCCCTGCGACACCTGGTGGGCCCCTGAGCAAGGTACCAGACCCAGGCATCCCCACGTGCAACCCGGAAGTCCTTGCGCCACTGGGGGACCCCTGCACCAGGTACCAGACTCCGGCATCATCGCATGCAAACCCGGCAGCCCCTGTGCCACCTGGGCGTCCCCTGCGTCCACTGGGCGTCCCCTGGGCCAGGTACTAGACCTCGGTGTTACCGCGCACAACCCCGGCACCCCCTGCGCTTTTTGGCGACGACTGCACCATGTACCAGACCCTGGCGTCCACACGCGCAACCCCAGTAGCCCCTGAGCCACCTGGGCGGCCTCGCACCCGGTACGAGACCCTGGCGTCTAAGTGCTTAACCCCGGCCCTCCAGCGACACCTGGGCTGCACCTGCGTCACCTGGGCAGCCCCTGCGCCAGGTACCAGACCCCAGCATCCCCGTGTGCAAAGCCGTCAGCCCCTGTGCCACCTGGGCGTCCCCTGCATACCCTGGGCGGCCCCTGCGTCAGGTACAAGACCCCGGTGTTACCGCGTGCAACCCCGGCAACCTCTGCGTTCCTTGGGCGACGCCTGAGCCAGGTGCCTGACCCCGGCGTCCTCGCACGCAACCCCGGTAGTTCCTGTGCAACCTGGGTGATCCCTGCAGAAGGGACCTGACCCCAGCATCCCCGCGCACAACCCCGGCATCCCCTGAGCGACCTTGACGGCTACTGCACCGGTACGAGTCCCCGGCATCCAGGTGCGCAACCCCGGCACCCCTGCGCCACCTGGACTGCACCTGCCTCACCTGGGCGGACTCTGCGCCAGGTACCAGATGCTGGCGTTTCCGCGCGCCTCCCCGGCAGTTCCTGTGCTCCCTGGGCGACCCCTGAGCCATGTTCCAGACCCCGGCGTCCACGTATGCAACCGCGGTAGCCCCTCGCCCACAGGGCGCCCCCGGTGCCGAGTACCAGACCCTGGAATGCCTGAGAGCAAACGCAGCAGCCCCTGCGACACCTAGGCGGCCCCTGCATCACATGGGCGGCCCCTGCACCACCTGGGCAGCCCCTGCGACAGGTATCAGACCCCGGAGTCCCTGCGCACAACCCCAGCAACCCCTGTGCCACCTAGGCGGCCCCTGTGCCAGATACCAGGCCCCGGCGTCCCCGCGCGCAACCCCAGGAGTCCCTGCGCCACCTGGGCTGCCTCTGCGCTAGGGGTCAGACCCCGATGTCCCCTCGTGCCACCCCAGCAGTCCCTGCTCCACCTTGACGGCCCCTGCGTCTCCTGGGCGGACTCTGCGCCAGGTACAAGACCTAGGTGTTACTGCTCGCAACCCTGGGCAGCTCTTGCGCCAGGTACCAGACCCTGACGTCCACGTATGCAACCCCGGCAGGCCCTGAGCCATCTGGGCGGCCCCTGAGCTAGATACCAGACCCCGACGTCCCCGCGTGCAACCCCGAAAATCCTTGAGCTACCTGGGGGGCCCCTGTGCTAGGTACCAGACGCCGGCGTCACCACGAGCCACCCTGGCAGGCCCTGTGCCACCTGGGCGGCCCCTGCACCAGATACCAGACCCTGGTATCCCCGCGTGCCACCCCAGCAGTCCCTGAGCCTCCTTGGCGGCCCTTCGCCAATTACCAGACCCCGGCATCCCCGCGCGCAAACCTGGTAGCCCCTGTGCCACCTGGGCGTCCCCTGCATACCCTGGGCAGACCCTGCGCCAGGTACAAGACCCCGGTGTTACCGTGCAACCCCGGCAACCCCTGAGCCACCTTGGCGGCTTCTGCACCATGTACGAGACACGACAGGCTATTCAACACCTGGTCAGCCCCTGCGCCAGATACCAGAACCCGGCGTCCCCGCGTGCAACCTGAAAGTCCTTGAGCCACCTGGGGGGCCCCTGTGCTATGTACCCAACTCCGGCGTCACCACAAGCAACCCCGGCAGGCCCTGCGACACCTGGGGGCCCCTGCACTAGGTACCAGACCCCGGCGTCCCCGCGTGCAACCCCGGAAGTCCTTGCGCCAGTGGGGGCCCCCTGCGCCAGGTAGCTGATCCCGGCGTCCTCGTGCGCATCCCCGGCAGTTCCTGCGCTACTGGGAGACCCCTGCGCCTGGGACCTGATCCCGGGGTCCCCGCGCGCAACACCGGCAGCTCCTGCGCCACCAGGGTGGCCGCTGCACCATGTACCACACCCCAGCATCCCCGCGTGCACCCCGAAAACCCTTGAGCCACCTGGGTGGCCCATGTTCTAGGTCATAGACCCGGGCGTCACCGCGCGCAACCCCAACAGCCTCTGTGACACCTGGTTGGCCCCTGCAACACCTCGGCGGCCCCTGCGCCATGTACGAGACCCCGGCGTCCACGTGCGCAACCCTGGCAGCCCCTGAGCCTCCTGGGCGGCCACTGCACCAAGTACCAGACTCCGGCATCCCCACATGCCACCCCAGAAGTCCCTGTGCCACCTGGGCAGCCTCTGCATCACATGGGCGGCCCCTGCGCCAGCTGGGCGGCTCCTGCACCATGTACCAGACCCCAAGGTCCACGCGCGCCACCCCGGCACCCCTGTGCCACCTAGGCTGCACCTGAGTCACCTGAGCGCTCCCTGTGCCAAGTACCAGACCCAGGCATGCCTCTGCGCAACCGCAGCAGCACCTGCGCCACCTGGGCGGCCCCTGCACCAGGTATCAGACCCCGGCATCACCGCGTGCAAACCCAGCAGCCCCTGCGCCACTTGGGCGGCAACTACACCATGTACCAGACCCAGCGTCCACGCGTGCAACCCCGAAAGTCCTTGAGCCACCTGGGGGGCCCCTGTGCTAGGTACCAGACCCCGGCCTCACAGCGTGAAACCCCGGCAGCCTCTGCGACACCTGGTTGGCCCCTGTGACACCTGGGCAGCCCCTGCACCACGTACAAGATGCCGGCGTTACCGCACGCCACCCCGGTAGCCCCTGTGCACCTGGGCGTCCACTGCGTCCCCTGGGCTAGCGGTGTTACCGAGCACAACCCCGGCAGCCCCTGCACTCCTTGGGCGATGCCTGCGCCAGGTACCAGATCCCGGAGTCCCGCGCGCAACCCCGGCAGCCCCTGCCAACTGGGCTGCCCCTTCGCCAGGTACCAGACCCTGCTGTCCCCGCGTGCAACCGTGGAAGTCCCTGCACCACCTGGGCGGCCCCTACACCATGTACCAGACCCCGGCGTCCACTCGCGCCACCCCAGCAGCCCCTGAGTTGCCTGGGAGGCCTCTGCACACGGTATGAGACCCCGGCATCCACGTGCGCAACCCCGGCACACATGTGCCACCCGGGCTGCCCCTGCGTCACCTGGGAGGCCCTTGCGCCAGGTACCAGACGCCGGCATTACCGCGCGCAACCCCGGCAGCCCCTGCGTTCCTTGCGCGACGCCTGCGCCAGGTACCAGACCCCGGTGTCCCCGCGTGCAACCCTGAAAGTCCTTGAGCGCCCTTGGGGGCCCCTGTACTAGGTACCAGACCCCGGCGTCCACGTGCGCAACCCCGGCAGCCCCTGCACCTTCTGGGCAGCCCCTGTGCCAAGTACCAGACCCCAGCGTGCCCGCGCAACACTCCAGAACTCCCTGTGCCCCCTGGGCAGCCACTGCATCACTTGGGTGGCCCCTGCACCACGTGGGTGGCCCCTGCACCATGTTCCAGACCCTGGCGTCCACGCGCGCCACCCCGGCAGCCCCTGCGCCACCTTGGAGGCCCCTGCACCATGTACCAGACCCTGGCGTCCAAGTGCGCAACCCCGGCCCCCCTGCGCCACCTGGGCTGCACCTGCGTCACCTGGGCGGCCCGTGCGCCAGGTACCAGACCCCAGCATCCCCGCGCACAAAACCGGCAGCCCCTGTGCCACCTGGGTATCCCCTGCGTCCCCTGGGCATCCCCTGTGCCAGGTACAAGACCCCGGTGTCACCGCGCGCAACCCCGGTAGCCCCTGCGCTCCTTGGGCGACCCCTGCGCCAGGTACCAGACCTGGCGTCCCCGCGCGCAACCCTGGCAGGCCCTGCCATCTGGGCTGCCCCTTTGCCAGCTACCAGACCCCGCAATCGCCGCGCACAAGCCCAGCAGTCACTGCACCACCTGGGCGGTCCCTGCGTCAGGTACCAGACACCGGCGTTCTCGCGTGCTACCCCGAAAGTCCTTGAGCCCCCGGGGGCCCCTGTGCTAGGTACCAGACCCCAGCGTCCACGTGCGCAACCCCGGCAGCCCCTGCACCTCCTTGGCGGCCCCTGCGCCAAGTACCAGACCTGGCGTCCCCGTGCGCCACCCCAGAAGTCCCTGTGCCACCTGGGCGGCCCCTGCACAATGTTCCACACCCCAGCGTCCCCGCGTGCAACCCCGAAAGTCCTTGACCCACCTGGGGTCCCCTGTGCTATGTACCAGACCCCAGCGTCACCGCGCGCAACCCCGGCAGCCTCTGCGACACCTGGACGGCCCCTGCGACACCTGGGCGGCCTCTGCGCCATGTACGAGATCCCGGCGTCGATGTGCGCAACCCCGGCAGCCCCTGCCCCTCCTGGGTGGCCCCTGCGCCAGGTACCTGACTCCGGCGTCCCTGCACGCAACCCCGGCAGCCCCTGCGCCACTGGGCAGCCCCTGAACCATGTACCACGAAACACCCCGGCAGCCCCTGCCACCTGGCGGCCCCTGCGCTAGATCCCGGTGTCCACGCGCGCCACCCCAGTAGCCACTGAGCCACCTGAGTGGCCTCTGCACCCGGTATGAGACCCCGGCGTCCAAGTGCGCAACCCCGACACCCATGTGCCACCTGGGCTGCACCTGCGTCACCTGGGCGGCTCCTGCACCAGGTACAAGACCCGGCGTTACCGCTCGAACCCCGGCAGTCCCTGTGCTCCCTGGGCGACGCCTGTGCCAGGTAACAGACCCCAGCGTCCACGTACACAACCCCGGCACCCCTCACCACCTGGGCACCCCCTGTGCCAAGTACCAGACCCTGCATGCCTGCACGCAATCGCAGCAGCCCCTGCGCCACCTGGGTGGCCCCTGCATCACATGGGTGGCCCCTGCACCACCTGGGCGGCCCCTGCGCCAGGTATCAGACCCCGGTGTCACCGCGTGCAACCCCGGCAGTTCCTGCACCACCTGGTTGGCCCCTGCGCCAGATACCAGACCCCGGCATCCTCCCAAACAACAATGGCAGTTCCTTCGCCACCTGTGCGGCCCCTGCGCCAGATACAAGACCCCGGTGTTACCGCGCACAACCCCGGCAGCCCCTGCGCTCCTTGGGCGACACCTGGGCCAGGTACAAGACCCCGCCATCCTCACGGGCAACCCCGGAAGTCCTTGCGCCACCTCGGGTGGCCTGCGCTATGTACCAGACTCCGGCATCCTCGCGAACAACAATGACAGTTCCTGCGTCACCTGTGCGACCCCTGCGCCAAGTACAAGACCCAGGTGCTACCGTGCGCAACCCCTGCAGCCTCTTCGACACCTGGATGGCCCCTGCGACACCTGTGCGGCCCCTGCGCCATGTAGAGACTCCAGCGTCCACGTGCGCAACCCCTGCAGCCCCTGCGACTCCTGGGCAGCCCCTCGCCAAGTACCAGACCCCGGCTTCACCGCACGCCACCCCAGAAGTCCCTGTGCGACCTAGCCGGCCTCTGCATCACATGAGCGGCCCCTGCGGCACCTGGGCGGCTCCTGCGCCAGGTACCAGACCCCGGTGTACCCACGAGCCATCCCAGAAGTCCCTGTGCCACCTGGACGGCCTCTGAATCACATGAGCGGCACCTGCGCCACCTGTGCGGCTCCTGCACCAGGTACCAGACCCCGGCATCCCCGCGAGCTAACCTGGCAGCCCCTGTGCCATCGGGTGTCCCCTGCGTCTCCTGGGCGTCCCCTGCGCGAGGTACAAGACCCCGGTGTTAATGTGCGCAACCCCGGCAGCCCCTGCGCTCTTTGGGCGACCCCTGCACCAGGTACCACACCCAGCGTCCCCGTGTGCAACCCCGATAGGCCTTGGGCCACCTGGGCCCCCCGGTGTCAAGTACCAGACCCCAGCATACCTGCGCGCAACTGCAGCAGCCCCGGCGCCACCTGGGCGGCCCCTGCATCAGAAAGGAGGCTCCTGCACCACCTGGGCGGCCCCTGTGCCAGGTATCAGACCCCGGCGTCACCGCGCGCAACCCCGGCAGCTCCTGCCAACTGGGCTGCCCATTAACCAGTTACCAGACCCCGCCGTCCCCGCGTGAAACCGCGGAAGTCCTTACGCCACCTGGGGGACCCCTGGGCCAGGTACTTGACCCCGGCATCTTCGCACGCTACCCCGGCAGTTCCGGCGCCACCTGGGTGACCCCTGCACCATGTACCACACCCCAGCGTCCCTGCGTGCAACCCCGAAAGTCCTTGAGCCACATGGAGGGACCCTCTTCTAGGTACCAGACCCGGCGTCCCCTGCGACACCTGGGCGGCCCCTGAATTATACGAGACCCCTGCGTCCACGTGTGCAACCCCAGCAGACCCTGCGCCTCCTGGGCAGCCGCTGCGCCATGTACCAGACACCGGCGTCCCCACGCACTACCCCAGCAACCCCTGAGCCACCTTGGCGGGCTCTGCACCCGGTACGAGACCCCAGCGTCCAAGTGCGCAACCCCGGCACCCCTGCGCCACCTGGGCTGCACCTACGTCACCTGGGCGGCCCCTGCGACAGGTATAAGACCCCGGTGTTACCGCGCGCAACCCCGGCAGCCCCTGCATTCCTTGGGCGATGCCTGCGCCAGGTACCAGACCCCGGCGTCCTCGCACGCAACCATGGCTGTCACTGCACAACCTGGGGTTTAAGCGCCAGGTACCTGACCCCGACGTCCCCGCGTGCAACCCCGAAAGTCCTTGAGCCATATGTGTTTCCCCTGTGCTAGGTACCAGACCCCAGCATCACCGCACGCAACCCCGGCAGCCTCTGCGACACCTGGGCGGCCCCTGAGCCATGTACGAGACCCCGGCGTCCAAGTGCGCAACCCCTGCGCCACCTGGGCTGCACCTGCGTCACCTGGATGGCCCTTGTGACAGGTACCAGACCCCGCTGTCCCCTCGCGCAACACCAGCAGGCTATGCGACTCCTTGGCGGCCCCTGTGCCAGATACCAAGACCCCGGCAATCCCTTGTGCAACCCCGATAGTCCTTGAGCCACCTGGGGGGCTCCTGTGCTAGGTTCCAGACCCCGGTGTAACTGCGAGCCACCCCAGCAGTCCCTGCGACACCTGGGGTGCCCTTGCGCTAGATACCAGACCCCGGCGTCCCCGCGTGCAATCCTGGAAGTCCTTGCGCCACCTGGGGGACCACAGCTTCAGGAACCTGACCACGGCGTCCTCGCACGCAACCCCGGCAGTTCCTGTGCCACCTGGGCAACTCCTGCACCATGTACCACACCCCAGCGTCCCCGCGTGCAGCCCTGAAAGTCCTTGAGCCACCTGGGGGGCCCCTGTGCTAGGTACCAGAACCCGGCGTCACCGCACACCATACACAGCAGACTCTGCGACACCTGGGCCGCCCCTGCGACACCTGGGCGGTCCATGATATTATATGAGACCCCGGCGTCCACGTGCTCAAGCCCGGCAGCCCCTGCGCCTCCTGGGCGGCCCCTGCGTCACCTGGACATCCCCTGCACCTAGTACCAGACCCCGGGGTCCAGGTACGCAACCCCGGCAGGCCCTCGCCACTTGGGGGCCCCCTGTCCCAAGTACCAGACCCCGGCATACCTGCGTGCATCCGCAGCAGCCCCTTTGCCACCTGGGCAGCCCCTGCATCAGAAGAGCCGCTCCTGCACCACCTGGGAGGCCCCTGCACCAGGTACCAGACTCCGGCATTATCGCGCTCAAACCCAGCAGCCGCTGTGCCACCTGGGCGTCCCCTGTATCCCCTGGGCGGTCCCTGCGCCAGGTACAAGACCCCGGTGTTACCGCGCGCAACCCCGGCAGCCCCTGCGCTCCTAAGGCGATGCCTGCGCCAGGTACCAGATCCCGGTGTGCCCCCGCGAAACCCCGGCAGCCACTGCCAACTGGGCTGCCCCTTTGCCAGGTACCAGACCCCGCATCCCCGCGTGCAACCGGGGAGTCCTTGCTCCACCTGGGGGACCCCTTCACCAGGTACCTGACCCCGTCGTCCTCGCGCGCAACCCCGGCAGTTCCTGCACCACCTGGGCGACCCCTGAATCATGTACCACACCTCAGTGTCCCCACGTCAACCCCGAAAGTCCTTCAGCCACCGGGGGGTCCCCTGGGCTAGGTACCAGACCCCGGCATCACCGCACGCAACCCCGGCAACCCCTGCACTCCCTGGGTGACCCCTGCGACAGGTACCAGACCCCTGCGATCCTGCGTGCAACCCCGGCAGTCCCTGCGCCACCTGGGTGGCCTCTGCGCTAGGGGTCAGACCCCGGTGTTCCCGCATGCCACACAAGCAGTCCCTGTGCCACCTTGGCAGCCCCAGCACCGGGTGCCAGACCCCGGCATCCCCGCAAGCAAACCCGACAGCCCCTGTGCCACCTGGGCGTCCCCTGGGTCCCCTGGGTGGACCCTGCACCAGGTGCAATAACCCAGTGTTACCGCGCGCAACCCCGGCAGCCCCTGCTCTCCTTGGGCGATCCCTGCGTAAGGTACCAGACCCCGGCGTCCCCGCGCGCAACCCTGGCAGCTCCTGATCCACCTTGGTGGCCTCTGCACCCAGTACGAGACTCCAGCATCCAAGTGCGCAACCCCGGGACCCCTGCGCCACCTGGGCAGCACCTGCGTCACCTGTGCGGCCCCTGCGCCATGTACCAGATGTCGGCGTTACCGCGCGCCACCCCGGCAGTCCCTGCGCTCCCTGGGCGAACCCTGAGCCAGGTGCCAGGCCCAGGCGTCCACGTACGCAATCCCGGCAGCCCCTCGCCAACTGGGCGCCCCCGGTGCCAAGTACCAGACCCCTGCATGCCTGAGAGCAACTGCAGCAGGCCCTGCGCCACCTGGGCGGCCCCTGCGCCAGGTATCAGACCCCGGCGTCACCGCGTGCAACCCCGGCAGTTCCTGCACAACCTGGGAGGCCCCTGCCCCAGGCACCAGACCCCGACATCATCGCGCGCAAACCCGGCAGCCCCTGTGATGCCTGAGCGTCCCCTGCATCCCCTGGGCGGTCCCTGTGCCAGGTACAAGACCCCGGGAATCTCGCGCGCAAGCCCGGCAGTTCCTTCACCAACTGGGCGACTCCTACGCCAGGAACTGACCATGGCGTCCTCGCGTGCAACCCCAGAAGCCCCTGCGCCACCTGGGCGGCCCCTGCACCATATACCACACCCCAGCATCCCCGCGTGCAACCCCGAAAGTCCTTCAGCCACCTGGGGGGCCCCTGTGCTAGCTACCAGAACCCGGCGTCACCGCGAGCCACCCCGGCAGGCCCTGCGCCACCTGTGCGACCCCCGCGCTAGGGGTCAGACCCCGGTGTCCACGCGTGCCACCCCAGCAGGCACAACCCCGGAAGTCCTTGCCCAGCTGGGGTCCCCTGCGCCAGGTTTCAGACGCCGGCGTGACCACGCGACACGCCGGCAGTCCCTGAGCTCCTGGAAGATCGCGGTACCAGGTACCAGACTCCGGAGTTATCAGGCACCACCCTGGCAGTCCCTGCAGTCCTGGGCGACCCCTGCACCAGGTACGAGATCCCGGTGTCCACGGACGCAACCCCGGCAGCCTCTCGCCACCTGGGCGCCCCCTGTGCCAAGTACCAGACAATGGGATGCCTGCGCGCAACCGCAGCAGCCCCTGCGCCATCTGGGCGGCCCCTGCATCACATGAGCGGCCCCTACACTATCTGGTCAGCCCCTGTGCCAGGTATCAGACCCCTGCGTCACCACGTGCAACCCCGGCAATTCTTGCACCACCTGGTGGGCCCCTGTGCCAGATACCAGACCCCGGGGTCCCCGCGTGCAACCCCGAAAGCCCTTGAACGACCTGGGGTGCCCCTGTGCTAGGTACCAGACCCGGCGTAACCGTGAGCCACCCCGGCAGGACCTGCGACACCTGGGTGGCCCCTGCGCTAGGTACCAGACCCCGGCGTCCCCGTATGCAACCTCGGAAGACCTTGCGCCACCTGAGGAACCCCTCGCCCGGTACCTGACCCCGGCATCCTCGCGCGGAACCCCGGCAGTTCCTTCGCCACCTGGCCGACCCCTGCGCCAGGGACCTGACCCCGGCGTCCCCGCAAGCAACCCTGGCAGCCCCTGCACCAACTGGGCAGCCCCTGCACCATATAGCACACCCTAGCGTCCCCGCGTGCAACCCTGAAATTCCTTGACCCACCTGGGGGACCCTTTGCTAGGTACCAGACCCCGGCGTCACCGCGAACCACCCCGGCAGGTACTGCGCCAACTGTGTGTCCCTGCATGCCACCCCAGCAGTCCCTGCGCCACCTTGGCGGCCCCTGCATCCCCTGGGCGGCCCTTGCGCCAGGTACCAGACCCCGGCATTACCACGCGCAACCCCGGCAGCCTCTGCGACACCTGGGCAGCCCCTGTGACATCTGGACAGCATCTGACATTATACTACACCTTGGCGTCCACGTGCGCCACCCCGGCAGCACCTGCACCACCTTGGCGGCTCCTGCACAATGTACCAGACCCCGGCGTCCACGCGCGCCACCCCTGAAGCCCCTGAGCCACCTGGGTGGCCTCTGCACCAGGTAGGAGACCCCGGCGTCCAAGTGCGCAACCCTGGCCCCTCTGCGCCACCTGGGCTGCACCTTCATCTGCTGGTTGGCCCCTGCGCCAGGTACCAGACACCGGAATCCCTGCGTGTAACCCCGTCATCCCCTGTGTCACCTGGGTGTCCCCTGTGTCCCCTGGGCCGCCCCTGCGCCAGGTACAAGACCCCAGTGTTATTGCGCGCAACCCCGGCAGCCCCTGCGCTCCTTGGGCGACCCCTGCACTAGTTACCTGATCCCGGCGTCCTCGCACGCAACCCCAGGAGTTCCTGCACCACCTGGGCGACCCCTGCACAAGGGACCTGACCCCGGCCTCCCCGCGCGCAACCCCGGCATCCCTGCGCCACCTGGGCCACACCTGCGTCACCAGGGCGGCCCCTGCACCAGGTACCAGATGCTGGCGTTACCGCGCGCCTCCCTGGCAGTTCCTGCGCTCCCTGGGCGACCCCTGAGCCAAGTTCCAGACCCCGGCATCCACGTACAAACCCCGGCATCCCCTTGCCAACTGGGCTACCCTGGTGCCGAGCACCAGACCCCGGCATGCCTGAGAGCAAACGCAGCAGCCCCTGCACCACCTGGGCAGCCCCTGCGTCATGGGCGGCCCTGCACCAGCTGGGTGGCCCCTGCGCCAGGTATCAGACCGCGTGCAACCCCGGCAGTTACTGCGCCACCTGGGCGACCCCTGAGCCAGGTACCTGACCCCGGCGTCCCCGCGTGCAACCCCGGCAGACTATGCGACACCTGGGCGGCCCCTGAAGGATGTACCAGACCCCAGCATCCCCGTGTGCAACTACGAAAGTCCTTGAGCCCCTGGGGGGCCCCTGTGCTAGGTACCAGACCCCGGCGTCCACGTGCGCAACCCCAGCAGACCCTGCACCTCCTGGGCGGCACCTGCACCACCTGGGTGGCTCCTGCGCCAGGTACCAGACCCCAGCGTCTCCTCGCGCCACCCTGGCAGCCCCTTCGCCACCTTGGCGGCCCCTGCATCATGTTCCAGAACCTGGCATCCACGCGCGCCACCCCAGCAGCCCATGCGCCACCTGGGCCACCCCTGCACGATGTATCAGACCCCGGCCTCCAAGTGCGCAACCACGACACCTCTGCGCCACCTGGGCTGCACCTGTGTCACCTGGGCAGCCTGTGTACCAGGTACCAGTCCCCGACACCCCGCGCGCAAAACCGGCAGCCTCTGTGCCACCTGGGCATCCCCTGCGTCCCCTGGCAGCCCCTGCACCAGGTACAGGACCCCGGTGTTACCGCGCACAACGCCGGCAGCCTCTGCGCTCCTTGGGCGACCCCTGCGCCAGGTACCAGACCTGGGGTCCCCGCGCGCAACCCCGGCAGTCCCTGCCATCTGGGCTGCACCTTCGCCAGGTACAAGACCCCGCCGTCCCCGCGTGCCATCCCAGCAGTCACTGCGCCACCTGGGGGGTCCCTGCAGCAGGTACCAGACACCAGCATCCTCGCGCGCAACACCGGAAGTCCTTGCGCCACCTGGGGGCCCCCTGAGCTAGGTACCTGACCCCGGCGTCCTCGCGCACAACCATGGCAGTTCCTGCGCCACCTGGGTCACCCCTGTGCCAGGTACCTGACCTGGGCGTCACCACGAGCTACCCTGGATGGCCCTGCAACACCTTGGCGGCCTCTGCACCATGTACGAGACCCCGGTGTCATGTGCGCAACCCCGGCAGTTCCAGGGCCGCCTGGGCGACCCCTGCGCCAGGTACCTGACTCCGGCGTCCCCACACGCAACCCCGGCAGCCCCTGCGCCACTGGGCGTCCCCTGAACCATGTACCAGACCCCGGCGTCCCTGCCTGCAAGCCCGAAACTCTGTGAGCCCCTGGGGGGCCCCTGTGCTAGGTACCAGACCTCGCCGTCCTCGCACGCCACCCCGGCTGTCACTGCGCCACTTGGACGGCCCCTGCGCCAGGTACCAGACCCCGGCATCCTCCCGCACAACAATGGCAGTTCCTGCCCCACCTGGGCGGCCCCTACGCCAGATACAAGATCCCGGTGATACCGCGCACAACCCCGGCAGCCCCTGCGCTCCTTGGGCATTGCCTGCACCAGGTACCAGACCCCGGCGTCCCGCGTGCAACCCTGGCAGCTGCTGCCAACTGGGCTGCCCAATCGCCAGGTACCACACACCGCCGTCCCCGCGCGCCACCCCGGCTGTCACTGCGCCACCTGGGCGGCACCTGCGCCAGGCACTAGACCCCGCCGAACTTGCGCGCAACCCCTTAAGTCATTGAGCCTCCTGGGGGGCCCCTGTGCTAGGTACCAGACCCCTGCATCACCGCGAGTCACCCCGGCAGGCCCTGCGCCATTTTGGTGGCCCCTGTGCCAAGTTCCAGATCCTAGCATCCCCGCGCGCCACCCCAGAAGTCCCTGTGACACCTGGGCGGCCTCTGCATCACATGGGCGTCCCCTGTGACAACTAGGCGGCCCCTGAGGCAGGTACCAGACCCCGGCGTCCTCGCGCGCAACCTGGGAAGTCCTTGTGCCACCTGGGGTCCCCTGCGCTAGGTACCAGACCCCAGCGTCCTCGCGAACAACAAGGGTAGTTCCTGCGCCACCTGGGCAGCCCCTGCGCCAGGTACCTGATCCCGGTGTTCCCGCGCGTCACCCCGGCAGTCCCTGCGCTCCCTGGTCGACCCTGCGTCAGGTAGCAGACCCCGGCGTCCACGTACGCAACCCCGGCACCCCCTCGCCACCTGGGCACCCTGTGCCATGTACCAGACCCCGGCACGCATGTGCGCAATTGCTGAAGCCCCTGCACCACCTGGGCAGCCCCTGCATCTCATGGGAGGCCCCTACACCACCTGGGCGGCCCCTGCACCAGGTATCAGACCCCAGCATCACCGCGTGCAACCCTGGCAGTTCCTGTGCCACCTGGTCGGCCCCTGCGGCAGATACCAGACCCCGGCGTCCCAGTGTGCAACCCCGAAAGACCTTGAACCACCTGGGGGGCCCCTGTGCGAGGTACCAGACCCCAGCATCCTCGTGCGCAACCCCGGAAGTCCTAGCGCCACCTGGGGTACCCTGCGCTAGGTACCAGACCCCGGCGTCCTTGGGCACAACAATGACAGTTCCTGCACCACCTCGGCGACCCCTGCGCCAGGGACCTGACACCATCGTCCCCGCACGCAACTCCGGCAGGCTATGCGACACCTGGGCGGTCCCTGCGTCAGATACCTGACCCCGGAGTCCCCGCGTGCAACCCCAAAAGTCCTTGAGCCACCTGTGGGGCCCCTGTGCTAGGTTCCAGATCCCGGCGTCACCGCCAGCCACCCCACCGGTCCTGTGACACCTGGGTGGCCCCTGTGCTAGGTACAAGACCCCGGCATCCCCGCTTGCAACCCCGGAAGTCCTTAGGCAACCTGGGGGACCCCTGCGCCAGGTACCTGACCCCGGCGTCCTCGCGCTCTACCCCAGTAGTTCCAGAGCCATATGGGCGACCCCTGCGCCAGGTACCTGATTCCAGCATCCCAGCACGCAAATCCAGCAGCCCCTGCACCAATGGGTGGCCCCTGAACAATGTACCAGACCCCGGCCTCCCCACGTGCAACCCCAAAATCCTTGAGCCACCTGGGGGGCCCCTGTGCAGGTACCAGACCCCGGCGTCACCGCGAGCCACCCCGGCAGGCCCTGCGCCACCTGGGGGGCCCCTGCTCCAGATACCATACCCCAGTGTCCCCACGTGCCACCTGAGCAGTCCCTGTGCCACCTTGGCGGCCCCTGTGCCAGGTACCAGACCCCGGCATCCCCGCGTGCAAACCCGGCAGCCCTTGTGCAACCTGGGCGTCCCTTGTGTTCCTGGACAGACCCTGCGCCAGGTACCAGACCCCGGCGTCCCCGCGCGCCACCCCAGCAGCCCGGCCTCTGCGCTGGTGTCAGACCCCGGTGTCCCCGC
>PVJS01032787.1:0-22561 GCA_004027185.1 Glis glis | reverse complement strand
CAGTAGCTCTAGCTCAAGAAGTACAGACAGCTACCTATGTTAATTAATTGTCTAAGAATATTACCTTAGTGTTAGGGATATAGGAAGATATAGATTATAGGTTAGAACATAAAATAAATGCCTTGTATAAAGTTGTTCAATATTTAGGAGATGAGGTTCATGGGTTAAAGTTCTAATGCCCTAACCTCCTTCCTACAAAAGCCACTCCATGCCATCTAAATCCATCAAATGGAGGTCCGGTATCAGAGTTTGGCCAATCAATACGAGAGCCCCAATTATTAAACCCCAGCCGGGTCGATGGCCAATGACGGGTACGATTCTGCTGGGTCAGATGAACCTAAGACAGAGGACTCCAGCATGCTCTGGGCTCCTCCATGACTGGTAAATTCTGAATCCTGAGCAGGACAACTTAAGACAGGCCCGACCGCCGGTTTTAAATAAAAGGAAATGGGGAGATGCCGGAGTCTCTACCCAGTGCCATGAAAGGGCCTGGTGGACTGGCAGAAGCTTGCTCTAGAGTACCGGGCCTCTCCCACGTGGCAGCGATTCAGCATATTAATGGCAAAGATGGCGCTGGCGAATTCCTCAGAGGGAGGTCCTGCTGAAAGCCCCACCTAGCCTCAGGAGGGCTGTGATAGGTAGTTACCTCTTTCTGTACTCACAGACGACAGGTGCCTCTACCTATGATAGATCACAGAGAGGCGTGGTGTCACACCCTACTGATTGCGAATTTCCTGTATTGCCTCTACTATAAAAGAGAGGCTTGGCTTTCTAATAAACGAGATCGTGCTAGACATATCTCCCGGTCCAGGGAGTGGTTTTTTCCAGGCCGTCGGCATGTGCCCCCCTTTCAGCGTCGCATCAGACCCTCGGGCTGGCCCTGAGAGACTGATGCCCCGACATTATCCAAAATGTTTGAGATTAGATATGTTTCAATGTTTTGGGATTTTGGAATATTTGCATATACATTATGAGGTATCTTGGAGATAGGGCCCAATTATAACACAAAATTAATTTGTTTTTCATATATACATTTTGCGCATAGCCTGAAGATAATTGTGTACAATATTTTCCATGTAAACTGTTTGTATTTGGGCCAATCACATGAGATCTGGTGTGGAATTTCCCATCTGTGGTATCTGATGCTCCCATCTGATGCTCAGATTTCAGACCATTTTGCACTTTGAATTAGGAATAGATACTCTCTCTGTGTGTATATACACACCCATACATAGATTTCAGTTCAATATACCCACAAGAGAAGTAAGTCTGACCATCTTTTGGTGTTGGCCTATTGATTTTGACAATGAAAAGCACAGGTGTTCTAATTTGTCCTGCCTGAGCACACATGAGGGGAAGTCTGTTAGTTTCCCATTACTGTGACCCAAATGCCTGAAAAGAACAACTTAAAGAAGGAAAGATTTATTTTTGTCTCAGAGTTTCAGAGGCTTCAGTGGATGGTTGGCTGACTCCATTGCTTTGTGCCTGCGGTGAGACCCAACTTCATGGTGGAAGGGCTGACATAGGAAATCTGATCAGCTCATGGCAGCAGGAAGCAGAGAGAGAGAGAGCCGGATGGGGAGGGGGAACAACCCCAGGGACAAGGGAGGACATCCTTCCAGGACACACCCCAGTGACCTACTTCCTCCCAAGTAGGTCCCACCTCCCTCTTTAGAACATACCGGAACATGAGGAATTTTCTTTGAAATCTCTCTTTCTGGGAATAACTTGACACTAAAGAATCCCTTATATATGATACAAAATGTATTCTTAACCAAAATAGAACTTGACAATTTTCAAGGTAGGAATAAAAGTCTATTTTGTGGGAATAATAATATTTTTCTTGTAAACTAATTTAAATTACTTTAAATGTCTAAAACATGTATAGGTATGTGTCTATATGTGTGTACATATATAAGTATGTGGATGTATGTAATTTTTAAAATGTTTCTGTTGACAATTCTCTTGACTAGGCTCACCTAGGTGGTTTTCTCTTGAGATCCCTTATGTAATTGTAGCTGGACCATGTAGAGAATCAGCTGGAACAGATGTCTAGGAGGGCTTACTTGGATGATGATTGATGCTATTTGTCATCTAATGCTTGATTAATTTTAAATTGTTTTTGTCTTGTTGGCTTGTGACTATTTACCATTATTTTAGCAGTAAAGGTTAGGATAATTTCAATTATTCTTTTAGTATTTGAAAATCATCACACTAAATATGCATGGATTAATAGACTCTGAACAATAGTAACTTGGGGGTGGGTCAAGGATAAAATCAAACAAGAGCCATTAACATCTTAGAATAAATGATTTCTGAAAATCTGTAATTTTTTCTTTCATTTTGACATTTTATTGTTTTGTATTGTAATTCTCTGAAGCATTATCATTTTAACCCATTAACTATTTCACTGATATAGTATTTGAAAGTATTATAATTAAAATGTTTGAATAATGAATATGATCATAGAGTACTGTATCATAAAATATTGGAAAGGAAATTATTTTAATATTATATTACCTGTCTGAAAGACAAAAGTGTATAGATGTGGCAATTTACATTTTAGATAGATAGACCCATGTATTTAAAGTGAATATAACATATATATGGAAAGTATTGATAAGTAAATGTAATTTCCCAAATGTTCTTTTTTGATGTTATATTTATAAAAACAAATGTAAAACAAAGTATCAAAGTATCAACAATTTTAGGGACCTGCAGAGAGTCATATTTATTTCTTGTTCTTTTACATAGCAAATTAGAAACTTCTTTTGTAATGACCCCAAATTATGGAGTGACATGGTACATGAGCTAACTTCAAGAGTTTTCTTTGAACAGTTTCCCTGAAAAGATAATTATCAAAGTGCATGGATTAAACCTAATGATAGAGTCTGTAAGAACACATGTGCAAATACCATGGTATTCATATAGCGTTCCTAGTTTTTCTATTTTATTTTCTTGGAATATCAATGATGGCCTAATTTCAAATTAATATTTTCTTGGGAATAAAATAAGTTTTAGGCTTACTTTAAAATAAACCCTTGCTCTAGGCATACATTCTAATTATTACAAAAAGAATACCCCATAACCTCTTTTCTTAAAATGCCTTAACAGATGAAAAATTCCAGATGTCTCTTTGGAGCTACATCTTCCCAAGCTATGATTTTAATTACCTAATTAGGTGCAAATTTCTTTGTTATTTAGATATTATACCTTGACTCACACCAAATTCATCGTAAAAAATTGGAGAATTAAATTTCAAAAACTACAGAAATTAAAAAATTTTGCCCTACTTGCACTCTAACAAATTAACCTCCTATAGTTTCATGGATGGTGATAGAAGACACAGACTCTTGGCTCAGAAGTGAGGGAGAGTTTATTGCTCACAGCAATAACAAGAAACTGTTATTTTGCCCCATTTTCCATGGCTTCAATTCCTATAGGACGACACTAAGAGTACTAGATGATGCATGCACACATAATAGTTGCATAGAACTTTGGGGACCAAAAGCATGCCTACTTTGCCATGGAATGAGACTATACTGGGTAGGATTCCCCAGAGAAACAGATCCAATAGGATCTCTGTATAGATTTATAAGCAGAGATCTACTGTGGGAATTGGCTAACATGATTCTGGAGGCCAAGATGTCCATCTGGAAAATAGAAAAGCTGATGATGTTAGTCCAAGTCCACAGGTCTGATGACCCTGGGGCTGCTGCTGTATATCTGAGTCCAAAGACCCAGGGTGAGCCAGGATCTCTAATAACTGCAGGGGAATATGGATGTCCTCGCTGAAGAAAAGAAACAATTCACTCTTCCTCTGTCCTTTGTTGTATTTGGGCTCTCAATAGATTGGATAATGCCCACTTATATTGGTGAAGGTAGATCTTCTTTACTTAGCTTACCAATTTAAATGTTAATTTCCTCCAGAAACACCATCACAGACACACCCACAATTTACCAGCTATTTTGGAATGCCTTGGCCCAGTCAAGTTGACATATAAAATTAACCATCACAGAGACATTATCTGTATTACACTACACAATCTGCATGCCTTTACTTTGTTCTAGTGGCAAAGAGACATTATATTTATATTTCAAGACTTTAAGCAAGCCTGCCCATTCTTAAGGAAGACAGTATTTTGTTTTTCAGTGCTTTTTGCCATACAAACATCCTTAAAAAGATACTGCAGAGCAAAGAGTACTCAGTGATTCAATTACTCGATTAGCAATATATAAAACCCATGGAGAATTGTTACTCGACAGTAAAACACACTGGATGGGTTCCCTAAACAAAAACAACATAGAAGTAAATATTAGGACTATTACAAAATTTATGTTCATTCATAATGCTTCAATTTATGTGAAATTGTATAGCAACAATTTAGCTTCTTAATGATGCAAGATATTCAAAGAATGAGATTTAGGTAAATATTACAGTCCTTTGTACGCTTTCTACAAAATCTGAAACATGAACCTATTGATTGTAAATTTATGCTAGGTAACATTGTAATACCCAAACATTACATTCCCTGAAATGCATTATCATTTCTTTGGAAAGGCATAATATTCACATATAAATCAAACTAGAGAACAACTTGTGATGGTATATATTGAAATGCTAGATTATGGGTATAGAATGAATATCCTATTGATTCAGCTCATAAGCCATTTTAACAGATTGCCTCATTTTGTGTCCATGCCTCATTTATATTACCATATTTTACTGATTTTACAATTTAAAATTTAAAATTTTTATCATCTCTGAAATAATTATGAATCTTACACTTGATGGTATCTTATAAAATACTTTTATTTTCTGAGTGATACATATTCACATATAATGTGATTTTACATTATTCATCATTTGGAATGTATTATTTCCATTTGGAGAAGAAAGTGAAGCTCAAATATATGTAGTTATATTTCCAGGACAACACACCCAACAAATGTTATGGGAGTATTTGAACTCAGGTCCTTTTATTCTAGCACTTTGTAATCTAATAACAAATTCTGCCTGATAGTTTAACACATCCCATTATTACATCATTAATGACATTAAGAATTTCAAAAGAAATAGCACTGGGTCAGATTAGCTTAATACCAAAAGGAACACTTGTTTCAGTCCCAGTGAGAATTTCTTCAACACCAGGCGTGGTGGCGCACGCTTGTAATCCCAGTACTTTGGGAGGCGGAGACCGGAGGATCCGGGTTCGTGGCCAGCCTCAGCTCTCTCTCTCTCTCTCTCCCTCCCTCTCTCTCGCTCTCTCTCTCTCTTTCTCTCTCTCTCTCTTTCTCTCTACTTAGTGAGGCCCTCCGCAACTTCGTGAGACCTGGTTTCAAAATAAAGTATAAAAAATAGGGCCGGGGGCGTAGCGCAGAGGTAGAACGCCCGTGGGTTCAATCCCCGGTACCGCAAAAAAAAAAAAAATTTTTCTTCAACGAGTTTAAGGTTAAATACAATACAGCTAATGGGAAAAATGAAACAAAATATTACATTTAGCCTGTGGCTATCTGAGTTATGTTTGTCTTTCTTAGAGTATAGTTATTCTCTTTAAATACAATGAACACTTTGTCATAGTCTCTTAAATATTTTTCAAGATTTTTGCCTGTCTTTTAATTTTAGGATTGGTATTTGGTTGTAAATAGGAAAAAATCTATGTCCCTACTTTACAAATGAAAATGTGTACATAATATTTTTCATATCTTTGTATTTACTTTCATATCTGTGGTTTATTTTTATTTTCATGATTGATCTTATTTTATTTTTATTACTTATTAGTTAGTTTGCTTGTTCATTTTAATTAGTCAGACTTTTCTGTTTCTTTCACAGTTTTTGAATGGTTTGTGAGTCTGGATGACCTAGGGGTAGACCACTGAGTGGTTGAGCTCTTGGAGTCATCCAAGACAACTATCTCCAAATTTATAAATAAGCATTGCAAATGTTCCACGTTTCCAAAGGAAAGAAATGTGTGTAAGGATATTTCGCATATCCTACAACCTGGTGTCTCCTTTCTTTGAACTCCTATAGATACTCCAAATAAGTCTGGTCTTAGCAGTAGAGGCAGATGCAGGAATAGTTTGAAGGAAGTTGCTCACTGACATTAGTATGTGGAAATTAGGGCACAATGGTAGCCCAGATTGCCTGGACCTTATGTAAAAACTCCAAGTTTTATCAGTGTACAGCTGTATATTCTAGATATATACTACTTGAAAATTCACTGTTTTCGTATTTTATTTGAGATACTGTATCTGCAAGCCAACTTATGGTCTACCACAGTAGGATGCTGTGGAGAACTTAATTATAGGTTTTTGCTTAGGAGAAATTCTATGAGTATAAACAAATCAAAGGTACATGGACTATTTGGGGGTTTCCTGGAGCCTGATGACTCAGCAACAGGAGTACAAGGCACACATTTTGTCTTTCTGGTCTCCCAGGTAACTTATACTTTATGTTCTTTTCTTAATAGGCAGGAAGTAATAGAAATTGTCTTTATTTTGGTGCCATGAGAATATAGAGATTTTTAATTTTTATTTTCCCTGCTGTTTAATTTTTACTTTGTGTATTTGTCTCTTTATTTATTTTTGTCAGAACTGCGGATCCTATTTTATGGCATCTTCTAATCACTAGTCTCCAAAGTAACTACCCTCTGACTTTTATTACAATTACTTCCTTGCAAAAATTATCTGGAGAGAGCTATGGTTTCTTCATATTCTCAAAAGTATTTGTATCCTCCAAAAGTTAACTAACATTTCTCTGGATGTGTAATCTTTATAATATATGAAATTGTTGAAAGAAAGGAGTGTGGCAAAGGGCCACATTCTCAGATCACTTAATTTTAACTTCATGTATGTTACTTTGTAGTGCATACTATAAAATGTACCAAACAGGAAAAAAAGGATCTAGAGAAATAAAATGTATTGATTACCTACTTGTATTGGGCATTATTTTTATGCCATTACTGGTTCACATAAGCAACCTACTAAAATGATACATTTTCAAATACTAGGAAATTGTTTTCTCAGAAGCCAGATAGTGATTTTTTTCTACTCATGCTTCTTTTCATATACTCAAGACAGTATTTTAGAAACTTTGCAAAATAGGGGCACTGATGGAGGCTTCTGTATTGCACTGCCCTGACCCACATTTTTATCTGTCCTCTTCTCTTTAATAAGAGTAATGACATCTAACCATGACTATCTAGGTAAAAACTTTGCCAAGAACAATAATGAAATTACAAGTGTTAATCACTGTATCTTTAAGTTATGGAAATTCATTTTCACTGTTGAAATCTCGTTCCTCTTTCTATTTATGCAACATGCCAAGGATTTGCTTTAGAAGATGAGTTTATTGCCATACAATAATCTAATAATTTCCTGCTGGGTTCTTTAACCTGGGTTCATAAACTGAGCAGACCTATGAATGTGTGGACCTCACTCAAGATCCGCAGTCACATCCCTGCTTTGATTTGTAGTTTAAGGGTGTCCCCATAAATCTCGAGTTCCTTTTTCCTGCTTTACTTTGTGTTTTACATAAATATGATCACTCAGTAGATGTTATTTTTCATGTCTGACTTAAGGTTATATTTGTAAGATTCTTTCACATAGTCTGTTCAAATTCATTCAAGTGAGAGCTTAATAATATTTCATGATTCTAATTAGCATTCTCTTGAATTGTTTTCATTTGGATAATCTTCAGATCAGTTTATTGAAATGTACGGTGTTGCTTAATAAAAGAAAGGAAAGGAAAGTAAGGGGAAGGAAAGGAAGACATTAAGCATAATGAAAAGAAAATAAAATAAGAGAGAGGGCAAAGAAATGATAAGAAAAAAGAGAAGACAAGAATACTCTGCGACCTTCAATGGCAAAGTTTTGTTTTTCATACTTGGTATTGCCGGTCTTGAGTTGGCGGTGACTCTCCATGGGTTCTACACTTTGGGACCTCAGCCCCTCTCTGGACAATGCTTATTTTATGATAAAAGAGGACATGGCAACTACATCCATGTAAGCTTTTGATCAGACATGGCTCATGCCACATGTGCTCCCATTGCATTGGCCCAGGCAATTTCCATAGTGAGGATTCTTATCCATCTAGCAGAGAAGAGTGGTGGAATTTTGCACAGTGATCCAGTATATTAAATCCTCTTTAGCAGGATACCAGTTAACTCACTCATTTTTCTCTTTGATCAGCGTGCCCCTTCCAATTTGTTAATGCTTTTACTTTGGCTTTGTTAAACCTCCTCTATTTAATTTCTTTCCTATTTTATTAATTCTCCCTTTTATCTTTAGAATTTACTTATTATAATCTTTGATTTTATATAGTTTTGTATTCTAATTTCAGAATTGGATTCTTAGCTCATTGATTATCATTTTGAATATACACATTGAATGATATATATTTCCTTTTAAGCCTAATTGAAGTATCCTACAGGTTTTAACGCGTACTTTTTTCCTAATGTTCATCCAAAGTTCTTATTCAAAAGTTACTTAGTGATTTTTCTTTAATCAATGAGTTATTACATAGTTTCAAAACACATTGGGACCTTCTAATTGCCTTTTTATTTTTTATTGTTATTTTTTTTGGCAGTACCAAAGATTGAACCCAGGGGCATTCTACCTCTGGCCTACACCCCCAGCCCTATTTTTTAATCTTTATTTTGAAACAGGTTCTCACTAAGTTGTGGAGGGCCTCACTAAGTAGCTGAAGCTGGCCACGAACCCAGATCCTCCAGTCTCAGCCTCCCAAGTACTGGGATTACAAGCGTGCACCACCACGCCCAGGTATCTAATTGCCTTTTTAAAATGAAATTTTCACTTAATCATGGTTATAGAAATACTTTGCATTATTTCTGTTTGTTAAATTTTATTTGCAAGACTACTTGGGAGGCTGAGAAAGGAGGGTCACAGGTTAGAGGTCAGCATGCTGTATTTTAGTGAGACCCTGTTTCAAAATAAAAAATAAAAAAAGGCTGGGGTGTTTCTCAGTGATGGAACCTCCCTGGGTTTAATCTCCAGTAACACACACATGCACACACACACACACACACACGTACACACACACACACACACACACACACACACACACACACACTGCATTGCCAAGCATAGGTAAGTTACTATAAATATTAATTAGTATAGAAAGAAGTATGTATCCTGTAAATGTTTATGAAAAACAAAAAATAGGGGCAATATCCCATAAATGTTTATTAGATAAATTGGCTAATTTACACAATAAAAATCAACAAATAAAAGCCGGGCATAGTGGCATATGCTTGTAATCCCTGTACTTTGGAGACTGAGACAGGAGGACCACTGGTTCAAGACCAGGCTGAGCAACTTAGCAAGACCCTGTTTCAACATAAAAAATAAAAAATTGGGTTGGGAGTGTACCTCAGAGGTAGAAATGCCCCTGGGTTCAATTCCCAGTACCACACCAAAAAAAAAAAAAAATCATCAAATACTACAAATCAGGACTTTTTATGTTTTCTTCTCGAGAGCTATTTATCACTACAGCTTTGGCTATCTCCTTATGTATATGTGCATACACAATGCCAGTAACCGAGAATAGTTGTGTAAATATTTTTATGCCTTTTTCTATTTTTTCTGTTAGATACATTCATTTCCCCATTATACAGTTTGAAGATATGCCATTCTAAATCTAGAATTTATGTTTTACTACTGATCTGAACCTTTTATAACAAATAAGCTTTCTGTCTTTATTTCTAGTGATATATTTTGCCTTAAAGTCTATTGTGACAGTATAACCACATGAGAATTTTTGTTGTTGTAAGATTTTTATGGAACATATTTTTCCATCCTTTGCTTTCCACACCTTTGAATCCTTATATGTAGATGTGCCTTATAAACAAAATATAATTGGGGTTTTGTTTATTTTATTATTCTTTTATTGGTGCATTGTAACCATTCATTACAATAAAGTTTGAGTGATAAAAACACATGCACACAGCACTTGGTGTGTTTCCCTCTTGATCCGCCCCTCTCTTCCTCTCCCTCCCTGTACATGTTATTAAGATTGGTATTGATAATTTTGTATATGTACATAGTATTATTTGAACTGTTTCCTTCCTCTGGTCTCCTTCTGCCCTAATCTCTTTCTCACAATCCCCCTTTACCTTTCCACTAGAATCTCTCCTCCTTTATCTGAAGTCCCTTTTGCTTTCCAATTTTTTTCTAACTTCCACATATGAGAGAGAACATACAATCCTTTAATCCTCTGTTGGAAATTTTATTTGAAATACTGACAATGGGGATATTTTGCTACTTGGCATGATACTATTCCTATAAGGATGACTTGTACTTGCTTCTCCCAGTCATTCATAGGCAATAACCAACCAGAATCCCATCAATCAATAGCAGATATTGAGCTGATTTGCAGCTGAGCTTAAGTCCTAGTGTCAGTCTATTATTTCTTGTTCAGATTTATACCTAAACAGGAGTCCTTTGGTAGTTCAACTTAAAGTAAGAAAGTTCATTAAGAACCTTTAAAAATATTTATACTTCTATTGATGCATTGTAAGTAGACATCATAGTGAAGTTCAAAGTAATATAGTCATGCATGCACATAGCCCTTGGTGTGTTTCCTTATAGATCCCCACCTCTACCCCCACTATACATGAGTGAGATGAGTAGCTGTATGAACGTAGCATAATTTGAACTGCTTCCTTCACCATGTCTCCTTTTAATGAGTCCTTCACTCTAGTTCTCCATCCTTAAGCATGTTATCCTATTAAATTTTCTCACTCTCTCAGCAGCATTTCAGCCTCTCTGCTGTCATCCTCTTCAGTTTGCAGGGATAATGCATCCCTAATTTCACAGATTACCTCTCCTAAATGTTGTCCTTCGCCTTATAAATTCTTACCATTCTTCCTCATATGATTTTATGTTTTAATACATTTAAATTTTTAAAAACAGTTTATTCATCCTGATGACTTTATGTTTGTATTGGTGCATTGTAATTATACATCACAGTGCAGTTCAGAGTGATAAATACATATGTGCATGTAGCATTCGTTGTATTTCCCTCCAGTTCCCACCCTGCTCCCGATTTCCCCATTGGTCCAATTTAAGTAGTCTGCCACTACTGAAAAATAAAACCCTTAATATCAGGGGAGTTTATTTTAATCACATAATGACAGAACATTGAAATGCCTGTTTTCCTTTAAATAAGTGGTTCCAGCCAGGCGTGGTGGCGCACACTTGTAATCCCAGTACTTGGGAGGTGGAGACTGGAGGATCTGGGTTCGTGGCCAGCCTCAGCTACTTAGTGAGGTCCTCCACAACTTCATGAGACCCAGTTTCAAAATAAAGGATGAAAAATAGGGCCGGGGGTGTAGCTTGGAGGTAGAACGCCCCTGGGTTCAATCCCCGGTACTGCAAAAAAAAAAAAAAAGTGGTTCCAGTCTTTATATAATCACTTTTGAGTAGCTGGAATAGGGAAAACAATCATCTTCATTTTATGCATGACATAATTATGACACATGATCTGAGAGATTAAAAAAAACATCTGTTTACCATGTGGCTCACTAACATAGACAGCTGCAGATAGAATTTTAGTATTTAACTTTATATATTTCATTGATGCTCAGGACATGTAGATGTTGTAAAGTTTGATGTGGGTTATTTACTTATCTATTTTTAGATTTATGGTATTTACTACTGTATAACTAAGTAAAATGTTATAATTAAGGTTGAGAACCTGGGAATTTATCACAAAAGTGCTTTTGTTCTTACTAATTTGGTAATAATTGTTTATACTCTGCATTTTAATGTATCTGCCTTGGAAACCTTTTTCTTTTTTATATTTTAGTAACTGTTTAGATAAATGGAGCAACAGAGAAAGCATATAATACTTTTACATAGTACAATGAAAGATAGTCAATGACCTTAGTCATTATCTTTCTATAAACATTCTTTAATAAATACCTGTTTTATGTCATTTTTAAATAGAAATAATGTGGGAGAAAGCATGGTATTAAGTTTCTAAGAAGATCTAACTCTGTATTTAAGGAACAACTCCTATTTTAAAATATGTTTACAGTCTAGAGGAGAACATAGGTATATAATATAAATTGAATAGAATGAACTGTAGGGAAGGTGATGTGAGCAAAAAATGGCAGTTTTGTGGATTGAGAAGTAATTATGAATCTTCATTGGCTCAAAAGTTGTGAACACCAATTCAAGTCACTATTTCTCTTTACTCCATTTTGGTAGCATGCTATACAATCCTGGCTACAATTAAAGTGTAAGAAATTTTTTTTCTTTTCATTCTATTCATCAAATGGTTGATCTTAAGAATAATATGACTTCCCAAAGCACACGTCTTATTTAGGTAGAGAGGTGGTTGGCACATAGTAGATATTCAACAAACTCTTGTCAAAATGGCTCTGCTTTGGTTACAGTAAATCTTGTTACGGAATAATGCTACATCTTTTCTAATCTTGTTGTATTGAAAATGGAATTATTTAAAATATTTATTGTTTTCCTTTCTGCACATTAATGGTGTTTCATAATATCATATTCTATAACAAACAGTTGGATTTCTGTTTACCTAAGATACAATGCTTTCCATGTGAACGATAAAAATATATCGTATTTATCTCTGGTAATATTTCACTTGGAAGTATGTGACAGGGAATGATATTTTAATATGGTTGAGTTTGAGATTTATTTGAAAGAGTAAGAAAAAAAGCATTTCACGATTTCAAAACCTCTCTGAAGGATCCTATGTGATGCGTGTTACCCATATGTCCTCGCCCTTCATAGTTTGCATTCCCGTAGCCCTAGAGTAGGGGAGGAACTGCTCATATTTACATGGTGTTTGTCAGGATTAAATCAGGAAATAAATGCATTTTTTGATAATGACTTAGTGACTAAATCTAATCTGAGGGAACTCATAACTTTGATGTATCAGTCTAGCAAATTTACCTCATTCACTAGATTTCAAAAAATAAGATTCAAACTCATAATAAAGGAGTCAGTATAGGGTTATTGCCCATGATTCGAATCATCAGGAGAAAACTAGATATAAGGAATTGATGCATGCTCTGGTTCTCCCTGTGGACGTTCCATCTTCTTGGACATCACGCATTACTGATAATGCAATTGGTAGCATCAGTTCGCATGCATCTACCCAGTCATATTAAATGTGAGAAAATTCTCCAATACGACAGTCTAGAAAAGACATCTCCTATAGGAGAAATAAGCAGTTATCTTGTCATTTATTTCTCTTACTCTCTGATTTGTCCTCCCTTTTCTTCAAGGGACTCTGACAAGGTTGTCAAAGTGATAGAACAAAAATGATAAGGAGTGGTCCCACTGGAAGGAAATATATAACCTACTATTTATGTAGTTGTGAATGAAGCAAGGGCAATTGCTACTTTTTGATCCAATTCCATAAAGGAAGGTAATTGTTAGTTCCCTGTGTTGTGCTGTTATAGAAATGTCAGTACAGTTTTAAGATTTTATATAGCTCCTGGGTATTAAACTTAAATTGGATCCAGCAGAATAGAAGATTTAAAGACAAGCCAGGAAAGAGTCATTTAGTGTGGTAATCAAGCAGAATTCTTCTAAACCTGAGCAGTATGAAAAACATTTATGTCATTTCCAGTTTAGTGACTAACCAATAATTCACAAGAGGAACCTACTAAAATTAGATATTTTACAAATTTTATGGAGTTTTTCCTGAAAATATGATACATGATGGCTTTTAAAGTGCATGCTGCAGTTTAGATCCTCAACATAGTATATGTTTGTGACTCTAGAGAAGAAAGGCAGCAATTAGGGGCATCCAGATTGCTCTGGGCACCTACACATTATTTTTTTAACTTGTCCTCTTTTCATTAATGAAAGTAATGATATCTAAACCAGACTTCTTAGTTAAGAACATTGCCAAGAAGAGTAATGGAATAACAAAGTGTTATTCACTATATATATATATATATATATATATATATATATATCTTTGCAATTAAAATATAATATCACCATTTAAATTTTTATTCTATTTATGCAACATGTTGAGTATTTAACTCCTTATAATAATTTTATAATTATTATGTAACATGTTGAGCATAATAACTTTATAATTTCTTGTAGTGTAGTTACTTAATCAGGGCCCATGGACTCTGAGGTGATTTATGAATATATGGACCTCAGAAACCATAATCACAATTTTTTGTAGTTCATGGTTTTTCAATTTTTTTTTTTTGTGTGGTACCGGGGATTGAACCCAGGGGCGTTCTACCTCCGTGCTACACCCCCAGCCCTATTTTTTATACTTTATTTTGAAACCGGGTCTCACGAAGTTGCAGAGGGCCTCACTAAGTAGAGAGAGAGAGAGAGAGAGAGAGAACTCAGAGAGAGAGAGAGCTGAGGCTGGCCGCGAACCCGGATCCTCCTGTCTCCACCTCCCAAAGTACTGGGATTACAAGCGTGCGCCACCACGTCCGGCGTTTTTCAATTTCTTGAAGAGATCTGTGTCCTTCAAAAGCTGGCTGATATTCTTTAGGGAGTGTAAAACCATATTCTAGAACCACTTTTTTCATTTGCACATGAAACACTTCATACTATTGTTAGAAAATGTAAATGCGTATTATTGAAGCATAGAAAACTGAAAGGAAGCCAGGCGTGATAGCACACACCTGTAATCACAGTGCTTGGGAGGCTGAGACAGGAGGATCGTAGGTTTGAATCCAGCCTCAGCAACTTAGCAAGGCTGTCAGCAACTTAGTGAGACCCTGGTTCCAAATAAAAAGTAAAATAGCTTTGGGGATGTAGCTTAGAGGTAGAATTCTCCTGGGTTCAATTCCCAGCACACACACACACACACACACACACACACACACACCCTGAAAGGAAAGGTTCTAGGTAAATAAAATCTGATGTTCTACAATATGTCAGGCAATCTGTTATGCCCACTATATGGGTCTCATTTTTGTAGAATAAGTTCAATATTTGAGTGATAATAAGTGTGATGACTATTGGGATAAAAAATAGTTTTTAATGGCAGCATTAAGTATACTTTAATGAGAACACCTGGAGCTGACAGAAGCTAAAATTCATTGATCCTCATACTTTGCTGCATATTTTAATCATCTACTTCAGAGCATAGGTCCTACCCCAAACCAACTGAATCAAAAAATTATGGGAGAGCCTGAGCATTGGTATTTTCAAAAATCTGCTCAGCTGACTCTATTGTGCAGAGAGTATTGAGAAATAATCACTGCAACACCATTTACCTGAACAATAGTTAATTATATCATTCAAGCAGTTACTGCTGCATTCAAGTACAATTTTACTTAATTTATTCTGACACACTCACAATTCATTCATTCATTATTCATTAAAGATACATTTATAGAATGTCTGCTGACAGGTGAGTACTCTATAATATGTTGACAATTAGTGATAAATGTTTGGGTTTTATCCTCAAAGACCTTACAGACATAAAATTAATATGATTGTTCTATTTGGGCTTGAATTTATAGACAATTTGGGCTTGAATTTATAGACAAGCAGTTTCTTTTTAGTTCTTTGTGGTTTTGATTTATTCAGTTTCTTCAAGTAGTCTGAAGACTCTTATTCATAATTCTTCTTGTTCATTTACTCCAACTGTCAAGTATTTAGCACACTTATTTACTTTCTACACAGATAACTGAATTTAAATGGAGTAAAACCTTTCACATTGCTAATTCTATTCTCTCATAATACATGACCCTAAAATCTTATTTGAGCACCCAGGAGAGTCGAGCAATCCTAATGTATTTCTGTGGCAAACTAGTTTTTCATATTATCTCACAGATTAGAAGTTATAAATGAATTAAGCCATGTCACAAAAATCAATATATAAAAATCGATTGTATTCCTATATACTGGTAATGAATAATATAAAAATGAAATTAATAAAAGGTATTTAAAATAGCATCAAAAAGAATAAAGTATTTAAATCTGAATTTACAAGGAAGGTTATAACTTGTATTCTGAAAACTACAAAAATTGTTGAAATTAAAGAAAATTTAATAAATGAAAGACATCTTATGTTCATGGATTCAAAGTTTTAATATTGTTAAGGTGGTAATACCTCCCAAATTGCTCTCCATATTGAACACCATTTCTGTAAATTCTCAGCTGTATTCTTTGCAGAAAGTGAAAATCTGATACCAAAATTAGTATGAAAATTAAATGATCTATAATAATCTTTAAAAAGAACAAAGTTGGAGGTTCACACTTTCCAATTTTAAAGCAGTAGTATACTGCATACTATAGTATAAAGCATACTATAAAGCAATAGTACTTGAAACAATGTAGATTTGGCATAACCTTAGATATATAGATCAATGGAATAGAATTAAGAGTCCAGAAATTCTCACATTTACAGCACATTGGTTTTGACAATGGTGCCAGGACCACTCAATAGGGAAGAACATAGTCTTTTCAATAAATGATTCTGGGACAACTGTATATCCACAGGTGAAATAATGGTGAACCTTTTCCTCACAGCATATATTAAAAGGTACTCAAAATGAACCAAAGATCAAATTGTAAGAGATAAAATTATACAACTCTTAGAAAAAAATATAGATGCAAATCTTTGTGACCTTGGATTATGTAAAACCTTTAAAATATGACACAAAAATCATAAATTACAGAAGAAAGTAAAATGTTTAGTATTTTCTCAAGTAAAGAACTTTTGTTTTCCTTAGGACAACATCAGAAAAGTGAAAAGATGACCAGAAGAATGGGATAAAAATTTTACATACTGTCAATCTGATAAGGAATGTATACTGAGAATATAGAAATAGCTCCTACAGCTCAACAATAAAAAGACGATTCCTTATTACATGCCTCCAAACCATTTTTTTCCTACATGCTCTTTCTTATCTCAAAAATGGAAACTCCATTCTATTTGTTTAGGTCACAAACCATGGAATCCTTTTTTATTTCTTTCTCTTACTAAATCTTGCTGACCACCTCTACTGCTTTCCTCCTAGTCTAAACCACCATCATTCATCCCTAGGATTACTGCAATAGTTACAGGTCACAGCCTTATTCTGATGCTCTACCTGACAAGTGGGGAAAGGAATCTTGCAGTGTTAGCATGTAGTAGGGCTTTGATACATGACCTGTTTGAGGGTTTTCCTCCTGTATTTTCCACTTTCCCAGGTCTGCTTATTCAATTCTTTCCTATACCTCAAAGTTACATCTATCTCTTTACCCTTTTGTTGTTCTCCCCTCGTGCTTTTTAAAATTCCTTTTCTATCTGTCATTGAATTAGAGTCTTTGGAAAACCAGCAATAAACAGTTTTTGTTTTGTTTTTGTTTCATTTATTGGTGCATTGTAATCATATATCTTGATGGGTTTCAGGGTGGTAGAAGTATACGTGCACACATGGCTCAATAAACATTAAAAAAATTTCTTTATACCCAATTACCTTATTATCCTATTTCAGTTAAGCATTCATCTTTACCCATTCCACTTAAATTGTTCTTGTTATGGAAAAAAAGTTTGTTATGCCAATTCAGTGTTTAATATATCGGCAACTTTTTAGAAACTTGCTCATCCATCTAGTACTAAAACACTTTTAGCACTTAATTCCCAGAGCACTGCTTAAGATACCATTGCTTAAAAAACACTCCACTAGATATTCCATCCATATTAGTCTTTGTTGCTGGGCCCTACTTTTCTTCCAGGCCTTGATATATTTATTGGTGGACCAAAGGGTTCTGGTCTTAAACTTCCCTTTTCTATCTATATTGTTTTGGATGAGTTGTTTAGCCCAGGGATTTAAAAATTATAGAAAGGGGTAATTCCCACATTTATACACAGCCCTGAACTCTTCCTTGAGGTCTGGACCTGATCATGTACTTATCTTATGACAGTTCTGCTTGTTTGTCTGAAAAAAATCCTAATTTCAATATAGAGTTGCCCCTCCTTATCTGCAGTGAATACATTCCAAGAGCCCTCAGGGAGTCCTGAAACTGGATAATCCTGAGTCATGTATATATATACACATATATTATTATTTCCTATATATCTATACCTATGATAAAGTTTAATTTATAAATTATGCATGCTTAGAGAATAACAATAACTAATAATGAAATAAAACAATTATAATGATATACTGTAATAAAAGTTCACAGTTTTGGGCCATTATTAAGTAAAATAAGGGTTACTTGAAAACAAGCACTTTGATAACAGACAGTTGATCTGATAACTGAAAGGCTACTTACTAAGTGACTTAACAGACTGATAGAATATACAGCATGCACACACTAGACAAAAAGATGCTTCCTCACCACCACTCAGAATGGCATGCGATTTAAGACTTATGAATTATTTACTTCTGGAATCTTATAATTAATATTTTCAAATTTTTGCTGGCTGGAGATGACTGAAAGCATGGAAAACAAAACTGTGGATAAAAAGGAGCTGCTGTATTCAAAACATGTGTCTTGATTCAACTCCCCAAGCATCCAACAGGTTCTTCCTTCCCAGTGAAGTTAATTGCATACTATCTGATTAATCCTGTGCTTAAATCCCTCCTACTGCTTTGTGCCATGTTCATAATAAAAAAAAAATAAAGTCTTACCATAGTCCTCATGGCTCTGTTCATTCAGTCACTGAGTCCCTTTTAAAATCTCACCCATTGTATTTCCCTTTCACCTCACTTCCATTATTACTTTAGACACCAATTTCAGCTGCCATTGGGTTCTAAGTCTTTAGGGACATCCCAGTTTCACTCTTTGATCATGGAACCCTCAATCTTCTCCTTGATAACACTTTAACTAATTTTCAGAACAGTAGTCACTTACTTGGTATTGCTCTTCATTTTCAGTTGATCTCTGTTTCAACTCTTTTCTGTTTGTTCATGTCATACCTCATTCCATTCCATCTCATACCTGATGTCAATCCCAGGATATCGTTCCTTGTTACCTTGCTTATGTATTTGTTTTTTTAAGTATAATTTTATTGGTGCATTGTAAATCACACATATAAATGAAGTTCAGAGTGTTGGGGATATACATGCACAAATCACTTGATGATCTATGCCCTGGATCCCACTCCACTCCCTCACCTTCAGTATACATGATATTAAGATTGGAGATGGGCGTGGTGGTACACGCTTGTAATCCCAGTACTTTGGGAGGCGGAGACCAGAGGATCCGGGTTCGCGGCCAGCCTCAGAGCGCGCGTGCACACGTGCACGCGCTCGCTCTGTCTCCTCTCTCTCCTCTCTCTCTCTCTCTCTCTCTCTCTCTCTCTAGTGAGGCCCTCTGCAACTTCATGAGACCCGGTTTCAAAATTAAGTATAAAAAAATAGGGCTGGGGGCGTAGCACGGAGGTAGAACGCCCCTGTGTTCAATCCCCGGTACCGCAAAAAAAAAAAAAAAAGATTGGTACTGGGAGCCAAGCATGGTGGCTCACACCTATAATCCCAGTACTTGGGATGCTGAGACAGGAGGTTCACAGCCAGCCTCAGCAACATAGACAGGCCCTGCAAAACTTAGTGAGACCCTGTTTCAAAACAAAACATAAAATAGGATTGGGGGTGTACCTCAGAGGTAGAATTCCCCTGGGTTCAATCTCCAGTAAAACACACACACACACACAAACACACACACATAAATAAATGAAAGAAAGAGAGAGAGAGAGAGAGAGAGAGAGAGAGAAGAAGAAAGAAAGAAAGAAAGAAAGAGAGAGAGAAAGATTGGGATTGGTAATTTTGTATATGTACGTAATATCATTTGAAGTGTTTTCTTCATCAAGTTTCTCTCCCCTCCACAACCTCCTTCCCCTCACCCACTTCATCATTTCACTGGGATTTCTCTTCCTTTATTTGTAGTCCCTCTTGTATCCCAATTTCTCCCTAACTTCACATATGAGAGAAAACATATGACCTCTCACTTTCTGTGACTGGCTAATCTCACTTAGCATAATATTCTCTAGTTCTACCATTTGGCATAAATCAAGGGGATCTAGACTTTATAATGTCTAGGTGACACTGAGTCACCAAGACAGTCAACCATTAAGCCAGTTGCTTAACCTGTATTTTATCTTATAATTTAATATAGAGATAATCAATAAGGAAATACTGGGATTCTGTAGTTAATTAAGAGTGATCAAGTAGTTAGTAGACTACAAGGACACATCACTTGATGAGTTACCCCCTGGGTAATAATATTCTCTAGTTCTACCAGTTCTTTCATCTTCCTTCAAATGACATAATTTTGTTCTTTATCACTGAGTAAAAATATATTGTCTATATATCCACATTTTTGTAATTATTTCATCTGTTGATGGACACCTAGAAACATTTGTTCCATAATTTGCCTACTGTGAATTGTGCTGCTATAAACATGGATATGCATGCATCACTATAATATTCTGACTTGAGTTCCTTTGGAAAGATACCCAGGAGTGATATGGCTGGATCATATGGTGGATCCATTCCAAGATTTCTGAGGAGCCTCCACACTGATCTCCATAGTGACTGCACTAATTTGAAATCCCACCAACAGTGTATAGGGTTTGTATTTCCCCACATCCTTGCCAACATTTATTTTGTATGTACTCTTGATGATTGCCACTCTTAATTGGGCTTAGATGGAATCTCAGTATAGTTTTTATTTCCATCTCCCTGATTGCTAATGATGTTGAAAAATTTTTTCAATTTTATTGACCATTTGTATTTCTTCTTTTGAGAAGTGTCTATTTAGCTCAATTCCCATTTTCTGATTGGGTTATTTTTTAATATTAAGTTTTTCAGTTCTTTGTATATTCTGGATAGTAGTTCCCTATCCTGTTCCTACAATATATAGCTGAATGAAAGAAAGAATTAATTGTTATATCATTATAGTGAAGGAGGAAAAGATAGTGATCAAGGGAATCTAGACTTTATAATGTCTAGGTGACACTCAATCATTAAGCCAGTTGCTTAACCTGTGTTTTATCTTTCTTATAATTTAACATAGAGACAATCAAAAAGGAAATACTGGTATCCTGTAGCTAATTAAGAGTAATCAAGTCCTCCTACTCCTCAATCTATTCCGTGAAATAGAAAGAAATGGGACTCTCCCAAACACATTCTATGAAGCCAACATCACACTAATACCAAAACCAAACAAAGACAGCTCAAGAAAAGAAAACTACAGACCTATATCGTTGATGAACTTAGACGCAAAACTTCTAAACAAAATACTAGCAACACGCATTCAAAACCACATCACGAAAATCATACATCATGACCAAGTCGGGTTCATCCCAGGAATGCAAGGCTGGTTCAACATACGAAAAACAATCCATGTAATCCACCACATAAACAGAACTAAAGACAAAAATCACATGATCATTTCAATAGATGCTGAAAAAGCATTTGACAAAACCCAACACCCATTCATGATAAGAACACCGCAGAGAATTGGAATAGAAGGAACATACCTCAACATCATAAAGGCAATATACAATAGGCCCACAGCCAACATCATACTGAATGGGGAAAAACTTCGAGAGTTCCCTTTAAAAACAGGAACAAGACAAGGATGTCCGCTGTCACCACTCCTTTTCAATATAGTACTCGAGACCCTAGCCAGAGCAATAAGGCAAGAGGAGGAAATAAAAGGAGTACAAATAGGAAAAGAGAAACTGAAACTATCTCTATTTGCAGATGGCATGATATTATACTTAGAAGATCCAACAAACTCAACCAAAAGGCTCGTAGAACTGATCAACAAATTCAGCAAAGTGTCGGGATACAAAATCAATCTTAAAAAATCAGAAACTTTTCTGTATGCCAACCATAAATCCACTGAAAAAGAAATCCAAAAGACATTTCCACTCACGATATCCCCCAAAACAATAAAATACTTGGGAAAAAAACCTAACCAAAGAGGTAAAAGACCTCTACAAGGAAAACTACAAAACATTGAACAAAGAAATTGAAGAAGATCTTGGAAGATGGAAAGATCTCCCATGCTCCTGGGTAGGCAGAATAAATATCATCAAAATGGCCATTCTCCCAAAAGTGCTCTACAGATTCAATGCAATACCCATTAAATTACCAAAGTCATTCTTCACTGATATAGAAAAATCTGTCCTTAAATTCATTTGGAACAACAAAAAACCCAGAATAGCCAAAGTAGTTCTCAGCAACAAGAACCACGCAGGAGGTATCACAATACCTACCTTCAAACTATACTACAAAGCCATAGTAATAAAAACAGCATGGTATTGGCAGAAAAGCAGACACATAGACCTATGGAGCAGAATAGAAGACTCCGAAACAAACCCACACACCTACAGCCAATTGATCTTTGACAAAGGGGCTAAAGACACCCAATGGGAAAAGGATAGCCTCTTCAACAAATGGTGCTGGCAAAACTGGCTAACCATATGCAGAAAAATAGAAATAAAACCCACTTTCTCACCCTGCACTAGAGTCAACTCAAGATGGATCAAAGACCTAGAAATCAGACCAGAGACCTTGCAGCTACTCGAAGAGGGCATAGGCCCAACACTTCAACACATAGGCACAGGTAAAGT
>PVJS01032786.1:0-22559 GCA_004027185.1 Glis glis | reverse complement strand
GTGGCTGCTGCTTTTTTTTTTTTTTGGTATTGGGGATTGAACCTAGAGGCATTCTATCTCCAAGCTACACCCCAGCCCAATTTTATTTATTTGGAAACAGGATCTCACTAGGTGGCTGAGAGCCTTGCTAAGTTGCCAAGGCTGGCTTTGAACCTTCAATCCTCCGGTCTCCACCTCCCAAGTACTGGGATGACAAGTAGTGGCTGCTTTTTTAAATACCCCCATACAATCCCTAGATTACATACCTGTGATATTAGACAAAGCCAGAGAATCCATGGAGTCCCGAACACTTGGCTCTGGTTTCAGGTCTGACAGACACTCTAGGGAGTCTTCATACCACTGTGTTTGGTCATGATTATAGCCTGAAGCACCATGCTCCAGGTCCAACTCCTGCAGCCTTCTACTGCTGGCGGGGCCAGGGTGGCTACCGTAAGCGGAATCACCCAGCCCGTCCTGTGACTGGGCCCAGTACATATCAGACTGGTATTTTTTACTTGCCAGGCTATGGTGAGTTTGCTTCAACTCGGTCTTATTTTTAACCATGTTATCTGCTATCCAGTGCTCACTGGCTCTAATATCCATCTCGCTGGGCTGCTGCTGCTGAAAGAGGCTTTTATCTCCGAACTTGAGGAGGAGCTGTGTCATATAATCTTCATGCTCGGCCCATTCTTCAGGGTCTTCTGGGGTTTCATGCTCTACTCTACCCTTCCAGAATTCTTCATTGGCAAAACTTGCTCCTTGCCTGGTGAGACTCAGGTCATCCAGCTTCCGAGAGAGGGTGTCCTCAGCATTGCCTGAAAGGCCAGGGAACTTGTAGTTGAGAGCAGGGGACAAGAGGAGCGACTGCCTGCACTGGTCCGCCGACCGGCTGCTTTTGCCCATGCGGACGCTTCTTCTAGAGTCTCTGGAGCGGGCCGACTGGAAGGCGGAGTCAGAGGAATCTGACGCGTGGATGTCTTCCCCCAGGCTGCAGGTTTTTGAGCAATAAATCTGACCTTGTTTGGGAAGGAAGGGGCATCCCAACAAAGAGGCTTTACACTGGGCACAGGAAAAGCATGCTTCTGTGGCATGCCAGTGCTGCCCGTCATAGGTCATCTGTGCATGGTCAACACCTGTTTTGAAAAAGGAGAGAGAACACAGGTTACAAGGCAGTGCTTGGAGGAAGGAAGAAACGAAGACAAACAGTAGACAAGAGGGAACTCTCAGATGATAGGAATGTTCTGCATCTTGATCTTGATGAGGTATGGGTTACACATGTACAGTCAAATCCTCATTATTTGTAGATTGTGTATTGTGAATTTGCCAAATAACTAAAATTTATCAGTAACCCCAAAATTGATACCCATTGCACACTTGTGGTATTGGCCACATGCAGGTTCCTAGCTGAGTTCAAAGGGATGCTCTATGCTTGTCTGAGGCTCCCAGACTGTAAGCAAGTGTCCTATTAATGGTCTATTTATTGCCACAGTTTTTGTGTTTTTGTTAATTTTGCTGTTTAAAATGGCCCCTAAGCTAAAATGCTGTCTAGTGTTCCAAAGTGCAAGGTTATGATGTGCTTTACAGAAAAAAATACTTGTATCAGTAAGCTGATCATGAGAGATGGTGCTGTTGGCTGCGTTCAGTCCATCAACAGTATATAATCTAGTGAAGTGTCTTTAACCCCAAACACACATGCAACGAGGTTATGTATTGATGAGTTAATGAAAATGTTTTGGCTGGGGATGTAGCTCAGTGGTAGACCACGTGCCTAGCATGTGTGAGGCCCTGGGTTTGATCCCAGCACCAGAAGGGGAAAATCTGGTGACCGGAGGCTCAGAGGAATCTTCACCCTGCATTTCTCCGAGGAGCCCTGGCTCAGTGTCCACAGACTCAGTGTTCACCGCAGCAAATAATGAGAATTAACTATATATCTTTTTGTCAAACATTTAAACAAACTCATCAAACAAACATTTAAGATCTGTATGTTTTGCTGCATGTAAATTATATCTTGGCGGGGAGGGGAGTACTGGGGATTGAACCCAGGGGCATTCCACCTCCGAGCTACACCCACAACCCTTCTGATTTTTTATTTTATTTATTTATTTATTTGCTGTACTAGGGATGAACCCAGGGGCATTCTACCTTCGAGCTCCACCCCCCAGGCCTATTTTTTATCCTTTATTTTGAAACAGGGTCTCACTAAGTTGCGGAGGGCCTCACTAAGTAGGTAAGGCTGGCCGCAAACCTGGATCCTCCTGTCTCAGCCTCCCAAGTACTGGGATTACAAGCGTGTGCCACCACGCCCAGCTGATTTTTTTTTTTTAATAATGTTGGTTTATTCTCACATGTACATTTTGTTTATGATAGTAATTCCACTGATTCGCTTCTTTCTTGCCCTTCCCCTTCCCTTCTACCACTTTCCTTGCCCCGCTGAGGGTTCTCCATTATCAACCGGAGTCCCTTGTGTGTCCCCACTACTCCCTAGGTTGCACATATTAATGAAAACATATGCCCCTTCTTTTTTTGTGATTGACTGATCTCACTTAACATAATGTTCTCCAGATCCTTCCACTTTCTTGCAAATGATGTTATTTTGTTCTTCTTTATCGCTGAGTAGAATTCCATTGTGTGTATTTCCCACAATTTTGTAATCCACTCATCTGTTGATGGACACCTAGGTTGGTTCCATTAATTTTTTTATTTTGAAACAGGGTCTCGCTAAATTCTGGAGACTGGCCTTGTTCCTGTGATCTCAGCTTCCCAAGTATTGGGATTACAAGCATGGGTGAGCTATACCTCGGTGCTTTCAAAAAGTAAATGAAGAAACGAGGCTGTGGATGATCATAGATGACTGGTGGCTACATGTCAGGGTGGACAGGTGGGGCTGTGGACTTACCAATGTGTTCCCCGCAAGTTTCGCAGTACTCCGCGTAGAGAGACTCAAAACAGCCACAGCAGAAGGGGCGACCATCCTTCATGATGTACCTCTGTCCCCCGAGGACCGTTTCACACTCAAGGCAGCAGAAGTGCTTCATGTGCCAGTGGCGACCCTCCGCTTCTGTGCACTCATCAGCAAAGATGATCTTTGAAAATAAACAGGAAATCACAGCAGTAAGGAAATCAGCATGAACTCTCTCAAAGGCCAAGTATGTTTTCTGGGCAACTGACAGATGCTGGCTGTTAAATCAGATAGCCAACCTTGGGTCTTGCTGCATAACAACAGCACAAACTGGGAGCACTGCAAAAAGGAAAATTAAATAAATGCTCGCTTACATTTGAGAAAACCAACATTTCCACACTGGAGGTAATTTGTTTGGTCAGATTTTTGCCCCACGATAATGCTTTGGTGGTACAATCTGGCCAAAAGCACGTTAGCACTTAATTTAGTGGCCGGTGTGTTTTTACTAGAAAGAAAACGTATCAAACTCTGTGGAGTCAACATAGTCTTAACCACATAGATGCTGGGGTTGTGCCAACAGCACTTGTGTAATTCCACTGGTGGCCACCTCTAAGGTCCTTAAGTCTAGATCTTTCAAAATTTTGGTTTCCAAAAAAATGTCCAAAGCCGGGCATGGTGGCGCACATTTGTAATCCCAGTACTTGGGAGGCGGAGACCGGAGGATCCGGGTTCATGGCCAGCCTCAGCTACTTAGTGAGGCCCTCCGCAACGTCGTGAGACCCGGTTTCAAAATAAAGGATAAAAAAATAGGGCTAGGGGTGCAGCTTGGAGGTAGAATGCCCCTGGGTTCAATCCCTGGTACCGCAAAAAAAAAAAAAAAAAGAGATGACAAGTAAATACAATAAGGCATCCTGGATTACCTCTTGGAATAGAACAGGGACATTAGTAGAAAAACTGGGGAAACCCAAAGTCTATAGTTTTAGCCACTGGTATTAGGCCAGTGTTAATTTTTTAGTATATATATATATTATTATATATATATGATATATAATAATATATCATATATATATTATATATTAATTTCTTAGTTTATATATAATATATAATATATAATCATGGTATATATATATATATATATATATATATATAAAATGTAAGATGTTAGCATCGTAGGGAGCTGGGAAAGGGTGTACAAGAAATTGCTTGGGTCTTTTCAACTTTCTTTAAATTTAAATATATTATATATTTATGTATTTATTTATTTTTGGTACTGGGGATTAAACCCAAGGGCATTCTACTTCCAAGCTACACTCCCAGCTCTGTTTATTTTTTATTTTGAAACAGGATCTCACTAAGTTGCTGAGGCTAGCCTCAAACCTGCAGGTCCTCCTGTCTCAGCCTCCTAAGTAGTGGGATTATAGGCATGTGCCAATGCCCCCGGCTTAAAGTTACTTTAATATAAAAAGCTTAAGCTGGGAGTGGTGGCGCACACTTGTAATCCCAGTACTCAGGAGGCTGAGACAGGAGGATCACAGGTCTGCGGCCAGCTTCAGCTACTTAGTGAGGCCCTCCGCAACTTAGTGAGACCTTGTTTCAAAATAAAGAATAAAAATAGGGCTGGGAGTGTAGCCCAGAGATAGAATGCCCCTGGGTTCAATCCCCAGTACCAAAATAAATAAATAAATAATAAAATAATAAAATAATAAAATAAAAAGCTTAAGAAATTTCCTTTCAGACCCTCATCCCTCTGACATGCCCCAGGAATAACCACTGTTAACCTGGTTCCATAACATTTATGAGTATATACAAATATGTACACTGCATTGGGCTTCTTCCCCCCATATTTAACAAAAATAAGATAATCTGCTACATACTCTTTGGCAGCTTGTTTTCCCCCACATTTCAAAGGACACCATACGTAGGAAAGCCCAAAGACATCTGCACCCCCCTTCCTTTATTATCTACATATTCCGTTGTATGAATGTGCAAGGTTATGTTAAAAACATACACAGATTTTGCTCAGATGGGAACCGTGGAATATTGGTTGGCTATCAGCTTATTGTTTTCCACCATTAGGGGCTAAACTTTTTTACCTCGTCACATGCGGAGCACCGTGGTTTGAGCAGTTCTGCGTGGTGCCTGCCACAGTGAATTTTTCCATCCTGATAAAAATAGATTAGGTCGACCAGCAGCTCATTACACGTGAAGCAGACAAAGCAGGACGGGTGCCAGCACACTCCAGGGCCCGCGCGGGAGGCGAACACTGCGACTTCCCCTCCATTTATCTTCAACCCGCACTGAAAACAAAAGATTAAAATGTAAAATGGTCCTTTGTGTGTGTGTGTGTGGGTGGGGGGGTTACTGGGGATTGAACTCAGGGGCATTCTACCTCTGAGTTACAACCCAGCCCTTTTTTAATTTTTGTTTTGAAACAGGGTCTGACTAGGTTGTTTAGAGTCTTGCTATGTTGCTGAGGCTGTACTCAAACCTGCGATCCTCCTGTCTCAGCTTCCCAAGGACTGGGATTACAGGTGTGTGCCACCATGCCAGGCCCTTTGTTTTTTTTTTTTTTTAAATGACTGTATTCTTAGCCTTTACAACTTTTTTGGCAAGTTGCAGGAAAGCTTTTATTTTTGTCTCCTGTTAGTGATTAAATGCCTCCCTACTACTGGATTACTGTGATTCTCAACTGTAATGAACATGCCTCCCATATACTACTACACTAGACTGTCTCTGATTTGATCTGATCCACATTAATAGTGGTTTTCCCAAGCCAGCCTTCTGCTGGATATATTTCCTACTCTGAGGACGACCAGTAGAGATTGTGAATGTCTTCGTTATATGTCTGCATTTTTATTTATTTTTTATTTTTTATTTTTTTTTTGCAGTACCGGGGATTGAACCCAGGGGTGTTCGACCTCAGCACTACACCCCTGGCCCTATTTATTATACTTTATTTTGAAACCGGGTCTCACGAGGTTGCGGAGGGCCTCACTAAGTAGAGAGAGAAAGAGAGAGAGAGAGAGACAGGGAGAGAGAGAGACAGGGAGAGAGAGAGAGAGAGAGAGAGAGAGAGAGAGAGAGAGAGCTGAGGCTGGCCACGAACTCAGATCCTCCGGTCTCCGCCTCCCAAAGTACTGGGATTACAAGCGTGCGCCACCACGCCCGGCCTATGTCTGCATTTTTAAAATAGTAGCCGTAGGCTCGCGCCTCCCTCCATGGCAGCATCCAGTGCGAGGCTGGCCTCACTAGGTGTTTACCCCTGGGCACACCGACTCCTGCTGTCAGGCACAGCAGCACAGCCAGTGAGACATACGAATTGCTGTGGAATAAAAAGCTAGGCTGTCTTTGTTCTCACTCTGGAGGCTTTCAGGGGGCACGCCTGGACTAGGGGGCACCTACTCCAGCTCAGTCCATCCCCTTGCTCCCGCCAGCCACTCCTCCAAGAAAGGGCTACCTGCTCACACACGGCGTGCATCACCGCTCTGGACAGAAGTTTAATCGTTCCTCTTCCAAGCGCTTCTTTCTTCCGCTGAGCACTGAACACCTGCAGTTCTTTTTTCTCCTCTTCACTCAAAGACTGGCAGTACCGCACCTTCATGGAAAGGAAAACGGGAGCCCCTTGTTGGAGCACACCATCCTCTTCACCCACTCTTTATCTCCAGTTAAGAGTTTCAGGAAATCAAACAGCAAGGTTAGCTGCCCGACCTCGTGAATCCCCAGTTTTAAAATGACACCATACCTAAATCTTGTAGCCCTTCTAGAAAAAGGGAAATGCAACCTAAAGAAATAGTCTTGTTTTACTCATTTTTATTCTTTATTTTTATTATTTTTTGGTACTGGAGATTGAACCCAGGGGCGTTTTACCTCTGAGCTGGACCCCGAGTCCTATTTTATTTTGAAACACGGTCTTGCTAAATTGCTGACGGTCCAACTAAGTTGCTGAGGCTGCCTTCAAACCTGCAATTCTCCTGCCTCGGCCTCCTAAGTCCTGGGATTACAGGCGTACACCACCACGCCCTGCTTGTTTTACTCAGTTTTCAAACATGAAAAGTTTAAACCCTTATCGGCAAAAGACCCTCAAGAATAAGACATTAACCTTTCCACAAAAGGTTCAAATTTGTCAATTGCCCCTGGCATGCTACATTCTACAGGCACTCAACCCAACTTCAGGATGAACTACCATAAAACGTTCACCCTGCACACAGGGACAGGGAAGTCGCAGGAATTTGGAAGCTCCTGAAAACTGGTGGGTGGCTGCAAACACTATAAAAACCAACTTGTGTGAAGTTTATTGCACCGATAGCCTTTTCTCTCCCATCTCTGAAAGCAATGGAAAGCTGTGTTCTCGGGGCAAATTTTAACTGAAGGAAGGCCTCACCAGCAAGGAGCTGGGGTTTATGAGAAGCGTCTCCATGCTTGTTGCGTATTTGCTTTTTTCTAATTTGCCGCCTTCCTCTTGTTTTACCTCATTATCATGCGGTGGTAACTGGTACAGAAGCTGTTTAATCCGATGTTTCTCTCCAGGGCTGTTAACATAAGGAACCTTTTCCTCTGGCAAGCACGCAAAATAGAGCTGGACCTGCGGAAGTGACAGAGAATGACGTCGGCACAGAGCGGCTTTGCTCTCAAAAGTTACCTTTCCCAAGGCGCGGGGTTTGGCCTCTTGCAGCTAATGAGAAGCCCAGCTGAGCCAACTCAGCAGAACTGCAAACCTGCAGATAACTAGCATCCAGCTGCTAAATTGCTCTTCAGGAATGCAATTTGTTGTGACAATTAGGGGCATCATAAATTATGCACCATAAAATATGCACTTTTACCGTTCCTATTCCTCAGCCAGTCTTCCGAGGGTCAGCCAAGGGATCGGCTGAGAGTTCGGGAGAGTTCTGCAAACAGCCACACAGGCTGTGTGCCACCGCCCAAGATCTGGCCACCATGCACACACACGTTTAATTTGCTCTCTGGATTTTACGCGTTGCAAAGACAAAAGCTGTTTTGTTAAATGCTGTTCAGGCTCCCTGATCAGGTCCTTTCACGCATCAGCTTTCTTAACCACCAATGGGTGCTGTTTTCTAAAAATCTGGAATCAGTTTTCCCAAGGAAACTGGAGAGGAACCTTGTTGAGCTGTACTTAGTTCACTTCAAAAAGAGAACTTGATGTTTGCTTTTCTGTTGTCTTTAAGGGACATCCCTGAATGAGTTCTTCAAAGGAAAACCGCAATGCTGAGAAGGAGTTAAAGTGATTCAAGGAAAAAAGATAGACTAGGGAGTTGGGGCTCTTCTCTCCTTCAATATCAGTACCACACAAAACCTACTCACCCTGGGGTGTAATTAGGGGTTCTTTCTATTAAATAGTTTGTCAAAACTATTGCTTCCCTAACTGCAGTGCTAGCACTCCACCCTGTCCCCTGTGTATCAGCTCTTTACAGTTACTGAAAACCAGCTACATGTGTGCCAACTACTGAGGTAGGCACTGGATGAATAAAGAGGACTATCCTCAAAGGAACTCCCACCACACAGGAAACAGCCATGACTCAGAAGTAACCATACACCCAACCGTCATCATCTATTCTAAATGATGCCTTTGCCCTTATAAAAAGAGCTATCACCAGTGACTTCTAACAAGTTCATCATTGTAAGGATGTCAAGAAAATAAAAATAGGCATATTAGCTCATCTTTATTAACAATACAAAGCACAAAATTAACTCTGTATTTTTTTCCAATTCCTACTTTTTTTGTGTGTGTGGTACTGAGGATTGAACCCAGGGGTGTTCTACCTCTGAGCTACACCCCAGCCCTCTTCATTTTTTATTTTGAAACAGGGTCTCACTAAGTTGCTGAGGGTCTTGCTAAATTGCTGAGGTTGGCCTCAAACCTGTGATCCTCCCATCTCAGCCTCCCAAATACTGGGATTACAAGCATGTGCCACCATACCTGGCTTGGTGACAGACTCTTACAGGTATCTAAGGCCCAATTTCTAGCCAATTCCACTTCAGGTGGACTGCCACTGCAGCTCTGCAGCTGTATTCCAAAGCAAAAGTATTATTAGAGAACTGTCCTGGAAACTTTCCTTCCATCACCTTTCTGTTGTCTCATTGAGTTTTGTTTGTTTGCTTGTTTGTTTGTTTGTACTGGGGATTGAACCCAGGGGCATTCTACCTCTGAGATACTTCCTCAGCCCTTTCTATTTTTTATTTTGAAACAGGATCCTGCTAAGTTGCTGAGGGTCATGCTAAATCGCTGAGCCTGGCCTTGAACCTACGATCCTCCTGTCTCAGCCTCCGAAGTTCCAGGAGTATAGGCAGGCACCACCACACCTGTCCACTGAAGTTTTTGTTTAGGTTTTTTTTTTGCGGTACCGGGGATTGAACCCAGGGGCATTCTACCTCCGAGCTACACCCCCCAGCCCTATTTTTTATTCTTTGTTTTGAAACAGGGTCTCACTAAGTTGTGGAGGGCCTCACTAAGTAGCTGAGGCTGGCCGCGAACCTGCAATCCTCCTGTCTCAGCCTCCCAAGTACTGGGATTACAAGCATGCACCAACGTGCCCAACTCGCTAAAGTTTTTAAAAAGGTGAATTCCTCTCTTTGAAGAGTGACTGATCAGAAATCCACATGACAAATGCATATGCACGACTCTGGATTTCATCTGTCATGACAACAAAAATAACATCACTGTGGGGTGACTGGATCGGGAGTACTAAGAGATGGGAAACTTCCATTGAGAAACTTAGAATCTTAGGCAAAAATTCAAAGCCATCCAAGGAGAAGCGAGAACTGAGGAGAGGGGTGTGCCGGCGTTACGGTGATGTTCCACACATTTTAAAAACAATGTTCTAGCTGGGCATGGCTGTGCACACACGTAATTCCAGCTACTGGGGAAGCTGAGGCAAGAGGATTTCAAGTTCGAGGCCAGCCTGAGCAACTTAGTGAGAGCCTGTCTCACAATAAAATTAAAAAGGCAAAGGATAGCTCAGTGTTTGCCTAGCATGTTCAAAGTCCTGAAAACAACAAAAATAACATTCTAAAGTCTTAAATCACTCAGAAAAAGAAAGAGAAAGCAAGAAAGCGGGGTTCCTACCTGCTCAGGCCTGAGGCCCGGGGGCACCCAGGCATACTCCTCCAGTGCGCAGCCAGAATCGTCATCCGACGTGGAACTTCTCTGACACCCAAAGGCCAGCTTGCTCATCTTGGGCTCCATCTCCAAAGGCATAATAATGAAGTTAAAACTCCGATCTCGATCTCTCACTCAAAGGGCATCCAATAATGGCTGCTGTGGGTAGTAGAAGAAAAAACAAATTAAAAACCCAACGCATTATTCTTGATCCCGAAGAGCTTTTGTTGAACACTTGTTTGCACGCAGCTGGGCCCGGAGAAAGTAATCAAATAACTTGTGTCACCACCCTCCAATCCCCAGGGCCACTGAAACTCAAAATCTAGGGCTAAAACAATTTGACAATAGCCCCCATACCAGCTCAGTGTTTCAAAAAATGCCACCAAAGCTAGTTTATTTCCAGTCGTCTTTATTTATTTATTTATTTATTTTTGTAGTACCGCGGATTGAACCCAGGGGCATTTTACCTCCGAGCTACACCCCCAGCCCTATTTTTTTATTCTTTATTTTGAAACAGGGTCTTGCTGAGTTGCGGAGGGCCTCACTAAGTAGCTGAGGCTGGCCACGAACCCGAATCCTCCGGTCTCAGCCTCCCAAGTACTGGGATTACAAGCGTGCACCACCACGCCCGGCTTTAAAAGGTACGTCTCTACACATGAATTCATTGGGAAAGTACTCAAGGAAAATTGCTTTGTTGATTTTCTAACTTGCCCAGAAATGAAATCCCCATGAAGTCCTAGGGGTTGCAGAAAGAAGTGTTAGGAATTGAGCTACCTGCCTTGTCCTCTATTATGCACCATGAAAAGTGGCTTCAGAGACCCCACACAGCCCCCATATTTCCGATGCAATTCTACCCACTGAAGTGGTGCTGCCTGCTGGGAGTGAGTCCCCTGGGCCAAACTGCTTAGATTTCAGACTTCTAATCATGACAGTAAACTTAGTTTACACACTGAATGGGAATGGTACAGTTAAATCCGTATGTAGCACATTAAATCCTCAAGCTTTTACTAAGGGCAAAATTCAGTCAGACATTCATCAATGAGTTCCTTCAACAAACAGTAATTGAATACAGCACTCGGTTAAAATAAAGCCCAGCTCGGTGACTATTAACGTTTCATTGCATCATAAGCCAGCATTTATGGAAGAGTTATGCGGTACCTACTGTGTGTGAAACGCCATCAGTCCACTACTGAGCCAAGTAAGATATTAGAACGAAAAGCCACCTCAGAAGGTCAATAAAGTGTCAAGACAACATTCTCTGCCTGCCACCCAGAAACTCCATCGCCATAGACTGTCTTTGTTTTGTGTCTTCTGATTCTTAGAAATATTCCTCACCCGGGGCACTAAAAAAATAACAGAAGTTGAGCCGGGCGTGGTGTCGCATGCTTGTAATCCCAGTACTTGGGAGGCTGAGACCGGAGGATCCGGGTTCGCGGCCAGCCTCAGCTACTCAGTGAGGCCCTCCGCAACTTTGTGAGACCCTGTTTCAAAATAAAGAATAAAAAATAGGGCTGGGGGTGTAGCTCGGAGGTAGAATGCCCCTGGGTTCCATCCCCAGTACCGCAAAAAATATAAAAAAAATAAAAAATAACAGAACCCAAATGAAACTTTTTATACCTGTAAACTCCCCAAAAAAATGATGTAAAGAAAGAAAACTATAATTAGTGCAACCCAACCATTTTAGAGAATAGGGTCAGGGATGTTAAGTGACTTGCCCAAGGTCACACAGCTAAAAGCCAGAGTCTAGCCGGGCATGGTGGTACAGACTTGTAATCCCAGTACTTGGGAGGCTGAGACAGGAGGATCGTAGGTTCGAGGACAGCCTCAGCCAGTACTGAGATTTTCATCAACCTAGTGAGACCCGGTTTCAAAATAAGAAATAAAATCGGGCTGGAGGTGTAGCTCGAAGATAGAATGCCTCTGGGTTCAATCTCCAGTACCACACACACACACACACACACACACACAAAGCCAGAGTCAGACTTCCAAAAATTCTTTTGCCTTAACAAATATCCTCACTTGCTTAAACACATGGGAAAGGTAGTGAAAAACAAAATCTCTGCCCAAGACGAAGTCATTTTTCAGCAGCTATCTCAATGCAACTCTAAACACTTAAATGTGAGAAAATATTACCTATTGAAATCAGATTATCAAAGTGTAGTTTTTCTTTTATAAATCAGAGGACATTCAAAATAGTAAAATCCTGATAGTTTACAAATAGAAGGCCAAGCACGACATCTCGTGGCTGCAATCTTTGCTAACAGTAGGAACGATGCCACAGAGCAGACATTATTCCAACTAATAAATTTTTTTTTTTTTTTGCAGTACCGGGGATTGAACCCAGGGGCATTCTACCTCTGAGCTACACCCCCAGCCCTATTTTTTATTCTTTATTTTGAAACCGGGTCTCACTAAGTTGCGGAGGGCCTCACTAAGTAGCTGACTGAGGCTGGCTACGAACCAGGATCCTCCCGTCTCAGCCTCCCAAGTACTGGGATTACAAGCGTGCACCACCACGCCAGGCTCCAACTAATAAATTTAACTCTCACTCACCCTGAACAAAAAGTAGAGAACACCTCGGTCTCCCATAATGTCACTGGAGGTTGTGACCTTTTCAACAAGTCAGCACGTGGCACAGCTGCTATTCCTAAGTCTTGACTTAGGAAAGGCTTTCTCAACAAGCACACTCAGACAGCTCCTCAATAAAATGCGTGTGTTAACGAAAGTCAGAAAACATCTTGGATGTCTGTCTTTCCCTTTTGTTTTGAAAACACAACCCCCATGTGTCCAAGGATGAGAACTAGAGGTTAAGACTTTCATTAGTAACTCAAAAGCCACCGCCAGGGGAACAGTGCTTTCCATGCAACTGAACCCAAATCCTGAACCCTGAATGACAGGTGAACACTGGTGTTCCTTTTCCAGGCTGGTTGGAGAGGAGACACCATATTATGCGCTCTGCCAACTTAACAAAGCACATAAATATTAAATAGAACCTAAAAATGAAATGTCATTATATTATAAAACAAGAGAAAACACCACAAATTATGGCAAACCGTGGGTTTTACAAGCGGGCACAAAGATGCAGATTGCTGGAGATGTGAATCACTTCTACAGCTCTACTCCTTGATCAGCCCTTTGTAGAAAATGTAGAGTCAATTACCATCCTAATCAAGGTAAATCAACATCAGCACTAAATGCCACCAGCCTACTCCCGTCACAATCACGTGGACGTGCTGGCCACATCTCAAACCTGTGTGTTCACTCCAGCCTTTCAACGAACTATCACTCACTGACAACGTGGACAGCACATCCTTAGGAACAGGAGTGACAAAATCATGTGCATCCTGAGCATGGCTTTGGGGTTTACCTGGTAGTACTGTGATAGCTAACTTACTTAGTGTTACCTGGTAGTACTGTGATAGCTAACTTACTGTTACCTGGTAGTACTGTGATAGCTAACTTACTTGGTGTTACCTGGTAGTACTGTGATAGCTAACTTACTTAGTGTTACCTGGTAGTACTGTGACAGCTAACTTACTTAGTGTTACCTGGTAGTACTGTGATAGCTAACTTACTTGGTGTTACCAAGACCCATAGCAAGCAACCCAGTGTAGGCAGTCTACTTGACAGACAAGGACACTGGGCCTTAGAGCCATCTGCCTCGGGGTCGACTGTTCAGGTCTGTAAGCTAACAAGCTGTGGCCTTGAAATTCATGTTACCTTTTATTCATGATTCAGGTTCAGTTGCAGGGAGACACCTGCTCTCCTGCTGGGGGCTTCGGAGGCACTGATGCAAGTCTTAACCTCTAGCTCTCATTCCTGTGACCATGACCCCCCACGGCCCCTCACTGCCTCCCAGCACTGGAAGCCGACCAGGCCTTTCAGACACTCAGTAACACACTGGAGAGCATATGTCCATCCACCACAGAAGGCGGAGGGAAGTACAGTCAAAAAGAATTATGGAGCTGGGCGTGGTGATGCATGCCTATAATCCCAGGACTTGGGAGGCTGAAACAGGAGGATCGCAGGTGCAAGGCCAGCCTCAGCCACTTAGCAAGACCCTGTTTCCAAAAAAAAGGGGCTAGGGGTGTAGCTTGGAGGTAGAATGCCTCTGAGTTTAAACTGCAGCACTACAAAAAATGATTATTCAGTGGCCTCTTGAGCTGTTGGTTTATTCAATGGAGGAAGCTTTTTATCTTTCTTCTATATCAGAGGATAATTACTTAAATGACAAAACATTACACTGATTAGCAAGTTCTCAGAGCTAACCAAAAACCAAACACTAAAACCAAGTTGTATAGCAAGACCTCTACTTGGACCCGGTTGTGATAAGAAACACTACATTACCACCAGCTTTACCTGGTAATGTGAAAATTTGAATTTTGAATTTGAATTTTCTTTTTTGGTACTAGGGATTAGACCCAGGAGCATTTTACCTCTGAGCTACACTGTCAGCCCTTTTTATTTTGAAACTGGGTCTCACTAAGTTGCTGAGGCTGGCTTCAAACCCGTGATCCTCCTGTCTCAGTCTCCCAGGTACTGGGGTTACAGGTGTGTGCCACTGTATCTGGCTTCCTTATTTAAAAAATAAATTACCTGTATGGACCTTTTTTTTTTTTTTTTTTTTTTTGCGGTACCGGGGATTGAACGCAGGGGCGTTCTACCTCCGCGCTACGCCCCCGGCCCTATTTTTTGAGACTGGGTCTCATGAAGTTGCAGAGGGCCTCATTAAGTAGAGAGAGAGCGCGTGCGTGTGCGAGCCGAGGCTGGCCGCGAACCCAGATCCTCCGGTCTCCGCCTCCCAAAGTACTGGGATTACAAGCGTGCGCCACCACGCCCGGCCTGTATGGACCTTTTTTAAAGCCCCAGAGAGTTTATTCTTAGGTATTATCACTGACTCCTACAGCGCTGGGTGATAGCAGCCGGCTGCTTTGAGCATGCATGGCTCACAAGAAAAATGATAAATAAAAATGCGATCTTATAAATATCACAAACACCCCTTACTTAGGCAGTTACATTATCATGTGGCCTTTACTTTGACACCACAGAAAGAAGAGGGAGTACAATCCTCACTCAGACTCTAGCCATCCCTGACGGTCTTCTTGATGATAGCCAAACAGGGTTGTCTTTGGTCAAACTTTCAGGCCACGCATCTGAGGCCACGGGAGAATCAGGACTAATAGAAAAAGTCTGTTAACTTAATTTTCAGGTGTTGTCTTGTAAGGGTTGATTATGTGAAACAGGAGCAGAAATCAGGCTGCGTTATACTGGAAATAGAACTAGTCAAGGTCGGGGTTATGCTTTTAGACTAAAACAATTCATCATGCCTTTCCTTTTTTTTTTTTTTTAAAGCAGAAGGCATTTATTAAAACTGTGCAAGAATTGCTCCAGGAATGCCTTTCCTTTTGCAGAACTACCCTGTGTACTCTGCCTTTTGCTCTGTACTCTGCTTATTTTTGGTAACTTTTTATTTTGATATCATTTCAAATTTCAGGAAAGTGACAAGAATAGTAAAAGGAACTCCTATGTAACCTTTACCCAGCTCATCAATCACTCACATTGCTCCATTTGCTTGATCATGATCATTCCCCACACTCATACTCTCACACGCTCACACACACACACACACACACACACACACACCTCTTTTTGTATATTTATGTGTGGTACTAGGGATTGAACCCAGGGACATTCTACCTCCAAGCTACACTCCCAGCCATATTTTATTTTTTATTTTGAAACAGGGTCTCACTAAGTTGCTGAGAGCCTCACTAAATTGCTGAGGCTGGCCTTGAACCTGCAATCCTCTTGTCTCAGTCTCCCAAGTATAGGTGTGCACCACCAAGCCTGGCCACACCACTCTCTTGTGGGATCCATTTAAGGTCACTTTTTTGTTTTTTTACATTCTCTAACATAAATAATAGTTAAGTTAAACACATCCTTTAAAAAACTCTTGTCCTTGGTTGGTTGGCAGTGCTGGAGATGGAACCAGGGCCTCAGGCATGCTAGGCAAGTGCTCTACCACTGACCTACCATCCCACCCTCCACCCCAAAGCATTTGTTTAAAAACAATGACAACAACAAAATTCTGTGCAGGGGGCCTGGGGGGTGTGACTCAGTGGTAGAGTATAGGCTTAGCATATGTGATACCCTGGGTTCAATCCCCAGCACCAAAAACAAACAAACAAACAAACAAACAAACAAAACCCCAGCAACCAACAAAACTTAAGTGCAAGGCACATTAAAATGCTGGAAACCAATAGAATAAAAAGCCAAAATGGCTCAAACCATCAATCTTCTGAGTTTATTTTAAGGCAGGCTTACTATCTTAAGGAACCATTATAATGTAAATAAACCTAATCACACATGAATGACGATGAGGCAGGAACCAATCCGGTACCAGGTTTGCAAATGAATCACCAGGAGCCCTACCTCTCTAATGTCTCTTCATAATTCTGAATGCAGGTAATTCTCAGAATACAGAAAGGAGAATGCTCTTGAAGAATGGGTTTGTTCAGGTTCCAAAAAGAGACTGACCATTAGGGAAATGTGCAGGGGAAGCAAAACTTTATTGGCTAACAACACCACCAAGGATGGCACTGAGGTCATGCGCGGAGAACAGGTGCTTGAATTCAAGTAGATTATGAGTTCTCCACGAAGCCTTCTTGAAAAGTAAATGCCAACTGTAAGAGTCAAGTAGAGAAATGAATGACTAATAGAAGAAAAGGGCATGGACACAGGGAGGTGACCAGCAAGCCCCAGGTCGGGTAGAGAGCTGGAATGCTTTTTTCTTAGGAAGACAAGAATTCTCATGGGGGTGTTCCATGCGCGCTATGCTACAGGAACTGAACAATTCCATTTCCCTCCTTTGTCCTTTCCCCTCTTCCTGAAGAATAAAGAGCTATTTCTTACCAATGAGAAAGAACCAGACACAACAGCTTGCAGATGCATGACTTCTCAATCATCATATAATTGTCAAGAGGACATCTGACCCGAGGGGTAAGAGCAATGCTCAGAGAGTGCAGTCTGTGCCCCAGCATGCAGTGAAGGCAGCCCTGATGTCTCTCTTTCACCCCTCGCCAGACACCTTGGGACCTGGTTCTTTAAAAATAGCAAATATAGCCGGGCATGGCGGTGCACACTTGTAATCCCAGTACTTGGGAGGCTGAGACGGGAGGCTGGGGTTCTAGGCCAGCCTCAGCAACTTAGCAAGGCTCTCTGCAACTTAGTGAGACCCTGTTTCAAAATAAAGAATAAAAAATAGGGCTAGGGGTGTAGCTCGGAGGTAGAATGTCCCTGGGTTCAATCCCCAGTACTGCAAAATAAAAATAAAAATAGCAAATATTAGCTAGGCACATGCAGGTAGTTCCAATACTTGGGAGGCGGAGACAGGAGGCTGGGGTTCTAGGCCAGCCTCAGAAACTTAGCAAGGCCCTATTTAAAAAAAAAAAAATTAAAAGGGCTGGGGTGTAGCTCAGAGGTAGAATACTCTTGGGTTCAATCTCCAGTACCAAAAAAGAAAGAAAAAAAGCCAAATCTACTTTCCCTCTGAGGATGGACTAAGGATACAAAAGAGGTTTTTTGTGGTACTAGGGATTGAACCCAGCACGGTTCTACCTCTGAGCTACATATCCCCAGCCCTATTTTACTTTTTATTTTGAAACAGGGTCTTACCAAGTTGTGGAGGGCCTAAGTTGCTGAGGCTGGCCAGGACCCTGCGATCCTCCTGTCTTAGCCTCCCAAGTACTAGGATTACAGGTGTGCACCACCATGCCAGGCTGCAAAAGAGTTAAGTCAGAAAATAATTATACGAATATAAGGAATTGAGAGTCACTACGCTATGAACAACAGGAATTGGTACTTGCACTGACTATAGACAGGCTTTCTATCCCAGTACTTGGGAGGCTGAGACCTCCCAAGCTATACAGCTTTTACTTGAAGCTGACTAGCGACATTCGAAATAGGAACATGTTAATAACAAAGGAAGACTGCATGTTGACACCAGGGTTAAGTCTTTTTGAGTTCTGGAGGGCTCTAGCCTCCTGAGGGGCAAATACTTTTGCCAAGTTATTGGCCACTACTTCCAGCTGCCTTGAAGGCAGCTCCTAACCAGTCCCCACATAAAACCTCAGACCCCGCACACACAGCGTGCACACACACAGCATGCGTACAATGGTCTACAGAGTGCGGCGGGTCCTTCCAGTAGTCTCGGGTTGACAACAGTTGTAAACACCTCCTGGCGCAGGCTTGGCTGTGAGGGGCACTTGTTCTCTGAATTCGAGTAAGGCTCCTTCACTCGGTAGAGTAGTGGAGTGAGAGGGGCTCCTTGTGAAATTCACTTTCTTGATTCATTCACTCTATTCATTCATCCTTGCAGTGAAAGGTCACGACGGTGGGTTCTGGGAAATATCAAAAGGAAGCCAACTGACAATGATTCCATTAAATGCCAGAACTTAAAGAAAATGTAGCCACTGTGATTAGAACGTTAGCGGATTCTATTATAAATTCCCTTGCTCTCTTTAATGGTGGCATGTGTATAAATTATGTGATTTAGACTTTGGCTGTTCACTTGTTTCCATGTTGAGCAGTGGAAAGACTTTGAGGAGTCAAGAAACAGGAGTTCTAACCCAGCCATCCCACTGGGTGCGGCCAGGGAACCTGGTTCCTCACCTGGAATAGGGGGGTAGTTTAGGGCTGTCTCATAATGAAGAGCTATAGCCGGGCGTGATGCTGCATGCTTGTAATCCCAGTACTTGGGAGGCTGAGACAGGAGGATCACAGGTTTGAGGACAGCCTCAGCAAGTAGTGAAACCCTCATCAACCTAGTGAGACCTTATTTCCAAATAAAAATAAAATAGGGCTGGGGTGTAGCTCAGAGGTAGAATGCCCCTGGGTTCAATCCCTAGTACCACTAATAATAACAATAAACAACAACAACAATAGTAATAGTAATAATAATAATAATAATGATGATGATGATAGGAAAAGGAGGAGTTTTGCTCAGAATTGCATAGCCTCTGACCCATAACTTTATGATGACTGGCAAACTTTCTGTAGGTTTTTTCCTCCCTGTCCTCATGTTTTGATTCTTGCTATTTTGATTCTTGCTATTTCTGTCTTTTTTTTGGGGGGGTTGCTGGGGATTGAACCCAGGGGCATTCTAAATCTAAGCTACACCCCAAACCCTTTTTATTATTTATTATGAAACAGGGTTTCACTAAGTTGCTGAGGGGCTCTCTAAGTTGCTGAGGCTGGGCTCGAACCTGTGATTCTCCTGTCTCAGCCTCCCAAGTACTGGGATTACAAGCATGCACCACTGTGCCTGACTTACTTCTATCTTTTAAATAGCTTTTCCCTTTGGCCCACAACCAACAACAGCCTCCAAACTTTAATTGTGTGTGTGTGTGTGTGTGTGTGTGAGACTGGGGATTGAACCCAGGGACATTCTACCTCTGAGCTATACTCCCAGTCTTTTTTTTTTTTTTTAATTTTGAAACAGGGTCTCACTAAGTTGCTGAGGGCCCCACTAAGTTCTGAGGCTGGCTGCGAACCTGCAATCATGTCCCAGCTTCCCAATTACTGGGATTTTAAGTGTGTGCCACCATGCCTCGCTTCCAAGCCTTTTTTTTTTTAATTCATAGCTTCCAATACTCTGTAAATGAGGCAACTCATCTTTGCAAAAGTTTGTCAGAAAGTACACAGCGTGAGTATACCATGGATGAGGGCTTACTCATTCCTCCTAGAAATGCAGGATTCACTGGTGAAATGAGATAGCATTCAGTTTGAGAAAGTGTTATTCACGCCCCAAACAGCTTTATTCTTTTGCTATGCTGCTATGGTTATTTGGGGGATTATTTTATTTTCTGCTGGGCTGTATGCTGCATCCAGGATGGCAGAGGATCACTGTGGACAGTTTGGCTAGAAGAAGATTCTTCCAAAGAAACAACAATCAATAGCAATGGTGTCTGAAATCTGATTTTCAAGAATTATACATGTCAGGCAGAAGATTTTGGACTGAACACTACCGACAATGGGAAATGACAAAAGGGACATGAGTGGAAGGTGCCACAAGCTATTTCTGACCTTTAAGAAGATCAACATGGAGCCAGGCATCAGGTGGTGCACACCTATAATCTCAGTACTTGGAAGGCCAAGACAGAAAGATCACAGGTTTGAGACCAGCCTCAGCAATTTAGTGAGATCCTCAGCAGTCTAATGGGACCCTGTCTCAAAATAAAAAGGGCTGGGGGTATAGCTTAGAGGTAGAATACCCATGGGTTCAAACCCCAGCACTACTAAAAAAAAGGAGAAGGAGGAGGAGGAGGACACGGAGCTGGGCATGGTGGCACACACCTGTAATCCAAGTACTTAGGAGGCTGAGATAGGAGAACCACTGGTTTGAGGTCAGCATCAGCTACTTAGTGAGACCCTATCTTTTTTATTTTTTTTAAAAAGGGGCTGGGGGTGTAACACAGAGGTAGAATGCCCCTGGGAAGAAAGAGGAGGAGGGCATGGTACTGATTGTCACAGAAGCAAAGGAGTCTGGGAGGAGTCAAAGTCCACTGTACCCAAGGGAGCATAGACATGGTAGCTTGGAGAAGGAAAGTAAAAGGAACTAATAGGAAAGGGGGAAACTGGGTCAAAGATAAGGTTTTGAGTATTAGGAGATTGGAGGATGGTATACCAATAATATACATACTATAGGGCAACTCCGAAGGGAAGTGAGGATTTGAGGAAGCTCAGGAGAATGAGTTCAGTCAGATATACATATTGAGGTTATAACCATATGCCAGTTCTAGTATGATTCCTATTGTTCATTGTTTTCTTGGACCAAGTCACCAAATTGAATCAAAACCATGCAAATATAAAACAATAATTTTCAGGGCCTGCCACTGAATATGAAGTCTAGAGTCATGTCCCCAACTACCAATGTTCTTTTCAATGAAATGTCTTTCTAGTCCCTATGTGGATCCCTATGTAGAATCTCTGTGAGAACAAGTATTTCTTGTGTGAGCATGCCCAGGAAATCCTTTGATCACCCCCCCCAAGAAAAAAACAGAAAAAAACAAACAAAACAGAAAGAACACTGATTTGTGAAGTCAGTTGGGTTGACCCTTCCTGGGTGTCCCCCGCTGCTAAATGCCATCCTGTAGGCCACAAACTGTTAGACAACTTCTTTTTTAAACTTCTTGTTAACAAACATCTTCCAGCACAGAAGATAAAGATCATGGGTTCTCCATTCAAAAATGACTAATTCTTCCAGGTTAAATATGCAGGTGAATTAAATTTACCTACAGACAAACAGCACAGAAACCGGTAACGCTTTGATTCTTTTCAATACACAAACCATGCAACCTTCATGCATATACAAATTTCCTTGTTTATGATGTCCTTAACTTAAAATGAAAATACAGCCAGAGCTATCAAAACTATTGCAATCAAGATGTGAACTGCACAGTAAAGAGACACGACACTGTAATTTCCTTCAAGTTTTCACACACCCAAAGAACATTCAATGCCAATTGTCTACTAGAGACAAAAGTCATTGCCAACACAGTTCAACTCAATTTCACTTATATTGAAAAATAAAACCACAATGAAGCTACCTATCAGAAGATAATGCGTAGGAAACATTCCTTTACTAAAACGACTTTATACCACCAATTAGTGGCAGTAGGTCACATGCCCTATGGTATTTTCTGTATTTTCCAGGTAAACCACCATCCAACTGGCACATTTTCCAACAGCTGAGTGGGCTTGTCATGTCCCACCCAGCTGCCAAAACAGTATCCATTTTTCCAAGAGGGAATGTGGAACTCTTTCAAAACATTCTCATTCCATGCACAAATACATTCCACGACAGTAGGGCAGACTTTACAAAAGAAACATGATGACAAAGCGTGGTCCTTTGCCACAGTGACGCTTTTGGGTCAGACTATTTGGCTGTATCCTGGGACATAAAGACAAGACCCCAAATGCACGCTGCGGTCTGAGGGGTAGGCACCGCGCAACGCGCCGTCCTAACGAGCTCATTATTTTCCATAATGGGGAATGCAGATATTTTCTCAAAACCGTGTTCCCCAGTCAGTCTCTCATTGATTTTTTTTTTGAATTTCTATTTTCAACTGCTGCCCAAGGAAACAGGAGCCAGACTGGACTCCAATGTACACACAGACTCGGGTTTCACCCCGTCACCTGTTGGCTCCTGAACAACACTCCTCTTTGTGAAACTTACAGCGCCCATTGGAAACAAGTTTCCAGAGAAAACACTTCAATAAAGTGAGAAGTCACAAGCCTCGAGTTGTAAAAAACAAATTCCACACATCGCCCGGTTGATACCGACACAGATTAACTTGACAACCGGGGCCCCAGGACAACAAGAAGGAAAGGATGCCACCATGCTTGGGGGAAATGCAGCGGGCCAATTCAGGCAGGGCTGCGAGTGCGGCCGCCGCCATCCCCGCCCCGCGCGGCTCAGCCTCGGAGCAGGCGTCCCCAGCACTGCGCCCCGGCCCCCAACCCCCGGCACTGCGCCCCAACCCCCGGCACTGCGCCCCGGCCCCCAAC
>PVJS01032785.1:0-22561 GCA_004027185.1 Glis glis | reverse complement strand
AGAGAGAGAGAGAGAGAGAGAGAGAGAGAGAGAGAGAGAGACAGGGAGAGAGAGAAGAGAGAGAGGTGAGGCTGGCCGCGAACCCGGATCCTCCGGTCTCCGCCTCCCAAAGTACTGGGATTACAAGCGTGCACCACCACGCCTGGCCTATTTTATTTTTTATTTGGAAGCAGGGTCTCGCCAAGTTGCTGAGAGCCTCACCAAGTTGCTAAGGCTGTCCTTGAACCTGTGATACTCCTGTCTCAGCCTCTCAAGTACTGATATTACAGGTACGCCACCACACCTGGCTGGAAAGAAGCCTTTCTTAAATGAATTATACATCAGACTTCGCTCTGTCAGGTACATACTGTTACTTCTTTCCTTGTTCATTGCCACAACTCTAGTCCAAGCCATCTTCAACCATCTCTTTTTGGGACTAATGCAATAGTTTCCTCTTTTTCCCTCTTGCCCACAGAAAATATTATTATTATTATTATTGTTATTATTGTTGTTGTTATCATTATTGTGGTACTGAGGATGGAACCCAGGGACAGTCTACCTCTGAGCTAAACCCCAGCCATATTTTATTCTTTTATTTTGTAGTAGGGTCTCACTAAGTTGCAAAGGGCCTCACTAAGTTTCTGAGGCTGGTTGCAAACCTGTGATCCTCCTGTCTCAGCCTCCTAAGTACTGGGATTACAAGTGTGCACCACCATAACCGTAGTGAGGCCCTCCATAACTTAGTGAGACCCTGTTTCAAAAATAAAGAATAAAAAATAGGACTGGGAGCCGGGCGTGGTGGTGCACACTTGTAATCCCAGTACTTGGGAGGCGGAGACCGGAGGATCCCGGTTCATGACCAGCCTCAGCTACTTAGTGAGGCCCTCCGCAACTTCGTGAGACCCGGTTTCAAACTAAAGGATAAAAAACAGGGCTGGGGGTGTAGCTCGGAGGTAGAACGCCCCTGGGTTCAATCCCCGGTACCGTCAAAAATAAATAAATAAATAAATAAATAAATAAATAAATAAAATAGGACTGGGGGTGTAGCTCAGAGGTAGATTGCCCCTGGATTCAATCCCTGTTACCACAAAAAAAAAAAGAAAATACTTTAGACTTTCTGACTGTATATCAATGTACCTTCAGGGGACCAAGTGGAGTCTGACCATTTTCCTGTTGCACTGGAAGTTGGTCACTGAAAGAAAGCATCTCTGATTGAATGACAGCTCGCAAAGGAAGTGACGCAGATCCGATGACTTCGGGCTGAGGAAAGAGCGAAAAAAAAAGCTTGGGTTAAAGAGCCACAGGGATTTTAATTAAAGTGACAACGTATGATGGCTCCTAAAAGAACTCATTCTTTATGAAGTTCAAAGCTGAATTTCTTGACTAAGGCAACTCTAAGTGGGATCCCATATTCTGCCATATATTGGTCTCCCTTCTGTTTTCCATACTTTCCCCGAGAAGATCATAGAGGATCTCATATGCCACAGAGAGGTTGGAAGGTTATCTTTTTCTATTATTAAGCATTAGCTCTTTATTCAAAATGTTCAACTTCACTATTAAAAATAAAAAACGAAATTCGGATGATAGAAATTTTTGCCATTAAGAAAATCACAAAACTTAATAGCTTTCAAGGCTTCGAAGAATCAAAAGGCTGTCATGTGAATGAAGCTGGGAATATAGACTCGCAGCACACTTTTGGACAGCAAATTTGGTAATTAACGTAATAAAGTTTAAAAATTCATATTCTTTGGCCCAGTAATTCCATTTCTGGGAATTTACATAAAAAAGAAACAATATATAAAAAGCTTATGTATAAATATATATATATATGTTAGAAATAGTTAACAATTAGAAATAACATATCCAATAATTAAGAGTAAGCTAATTATAGCACATCTGTACAATGGTATGATGCGCAGCCATATTAAAATGTTCACTAAAAATTTATAATAACATGAACAATATTGCTATAATATTTGATAAAAATAGGGTATTCGATTACACAGTAAACCTTCAAAAGTATAATTATGTAGAAAACATCAAGTACATATTTTTTTTTGTGGTACTGGGGATTGAACGCCGGGGCGTTCTACCTCCGCGCTACGCCCCCGGTCCTATTTTTTTATACTTTATTTTGAAATCGGGTCTCATGAAGCTGCGGAAGGCCTCACTGAGAGAGAGAGAGAGAGAGAGACAGGGAGAGAGAGAGAGAGAGAGAGAGAGAGGTGAGGCTGGCCGCGAACCTGGATCCTCCGGTCTCCGCCTCCCAAAGTACTGGGATTACAAGCGTGCACCACCACGCCCGGCTCAAGTACATATTTTTGAAGAAAAATGAAACAAACTCTCAAGACAATGTTTAAATGAAAAAAAGACAGGATAAGCCAGTATGGTGGCGCATGCCTATAATCCCAGTACTTGGAAAACTGAGACACGAGGATCGCAGGTTTGAAATCAGCCCTTGGTAATTAAGCGAGACCCTGTTTCAAAATAAATAATAAGCCGGGTGTGGTGGCTCATGCTTGTAATCCCAGTACTTGGAAGGCCGAGACAGGAGGATCATAGGTTCACGGCCAGCCTCAGCTCCTTAGTGAGGCCCTCCGCAACTTAGTGAGACCCTGTTTCAAAATAAAGAATAAAAAATAGGGCTGGGGGTGTAGCCCAGAGGTAGAATGCCTGAGTTCAATCCTGGGTACCACCAAGAAAAAAAAAAATAAGAGCTGGGGATATAGCCAAGTGGTAGAACACCCCAGGGTATTCAATCTCCAGTAACTCCTACACACACAACAGGATAAAGGATGCATACAAAATTATATAAAATAAGTTGGGTGTGGTGGTGCACGCCTGTAATCCCAGTACTGGGAAGGCTTAGTCAGGAGGATCACAGATTCAAGACCAGCATTGGCAACTTAGTGCGACCCTCAGCAACTGAGAGAGACCCTGTTTCAAAGTAAAAAAAAAAAAAGGGCTGAGGGTGTAGTTCAGAGGTAGATTTTCCAGTACTCCCTAAAAATTATATAAAATATTATTTGAAAAAGATGAAGGAGATAAACATAAATGCTAACAATAATTATTTCATGGAGATAGAATTATAGGCAATTTTTAAAAAACATTTTTTAAGTTTTCTACAACAAGCATGTATAATTCTTTTATGGTGAGAAAAAAAGCCATTATCTATGTATAGGAAAATGACTCAATGTAAATACTGAAATATTAACAGGAATTGTCTTAAGGCTATAGAATTATGTGATTTCCCCCTTGTTCCTGTTTTGCTATTTTTCCAAAAAGAGCTTGTATTTTTTATATTCCCTGAAAAAACAAACTAAAGAAAAAAGTTGTCTTTCATGCTATCCATATCAAACATGAGGTAGAAGATTCCATAGGCTCTTCTTTCATTGAAGGAAGTAAACACTGCTCATGTCATAGTTTATTATCTTGTGACAGCTGCAAGTGGATTTTATAAACTTGGAATTAGTTGATCAACTGCTACCCACAATTACATTATTCTGGACATGGTTTGGATACTTTAGGTATTCTACTTGCAAAATCTCAAATTACAGCTAATATAACCTTTATCAATACAGTCATCTCCCTACCATAAGGGAGCACAGTAAAAAGGTTAAAAACCTAGGACCTAAAGACAGAAGATTTGGGTCTTGGCTCTGTCTTTTATTAGACTGGGTGATTGTAGACACATTACTTAACTATATCTCCGTTTCTTCATCTATACAATGAAGATAATAATATACCTAATTCACAGAGTTGTTATGATTAAGTTTGATAGTGTGTGTAGAGCCTTTAGCATATTATCTGGCCTATAACAAGCAGTAGAGAGTATTAATACTAATACTAATATTAATATTAAAAACTATTAGCATTGCTCAAGCATGGATAAATTCCTAGCTTAAGGAAAATATAATTTTAAGTATGCTCTGAATCTCTGGTGTGAATTGTGATGCAAAGGACAAAATCATTTGAAGTACCTTTTTCTGTGGAATCTTCTTTGCGTAAATTTGGAAAGTGAGGTTAGATTTCCACCAATGCTGTATCATTGGGCCACCAAACTGTACAGGAAACACAAATCGCTGCTGGAATTTCACCACTGTAAGAAGAACCAGACATATAGCACATGTCACATCAACCAGCCAGAGGCATCATTAATTCATGCCTTAATACCACCCACTTCCCTTTCAAATCTAACTAAAATCTCTTTCAGTAATTTAGTCAATGGGATTGCACAGAACATATTAGGGTTGTAGGACTGAAGGAGCCGAGATAAAGAGCAAACCGTACAGTAGATGATAAGCAGTAGTGTGTTGCTCTGCCTTGCTGTGAGAAATCAATGAAAAGCATATGAGCACAGGATGTGGAAAAAGGCAAATCATAGATTAGATAAAGGACTTGTATCCAGAATACATAAAGAATTCTTATCAACTGAATAATAAAAAAGCAATCCAATTGAAGAATATGCAAAGGATCTGAACAGACCTTTCTCCAAAGAAGATATACAAATGGCCAATAGGCACATGAAAAGATGCTCAACCTCCTTAGCCATCAGGAAAATGCAAATTAAGCCGGGCATGGTGGCGCACGCTTGTAATCCCAGTACTTGGGAGGCAGAGACCGGAGGATCCGGGTTCGCAGCCCGCCTCAGCTACTTAGTGAGGCCTCCGCAACTTCGTGAGACCTGGTTTCAAAATAAAGTATAAAAAATAGGGACGGAGGTGTAGCTCGGAGGTAAAACGCCCCTGGGTTCAATCCCCAGTACCGCAAAAAAAAAAAAAAGGAAAATGCAAATTAAAATCATAGAGATACCACTTCACATCCATTAGGATGGCTTGAGTTAAAAATAATGAAAAGTAACAAGTGTTGGTTGAGGATGCGGGGAACTGTTAACCCTCATACACTGTTGGTGGGAATGTTAATGGTGCAGCCACTGCTGAAAACAGTCTGGTTGTTCTTGGAAAAGTTAAAGCATAGCTACCATATGACCCAGCAATTACACTGTTAGATATACACCCAAGGGAAATGAGAACCCACATCTGTACAAACCCACATATACAATGTTCAGGGTAGCATTTTGCAAAACTGCCAAAAAGCGCAAACACAAATGGCTACTAACTGAAGAATGGATCAATGAATGGAATATTATTAAGCCATAAAAAGAATGAAGTACTAATACACACCCTAATATAGATAAAGTATGAAAATATTACAGTGAGTCAAAAAAACTAGTCACAAAAAAATCACATGTTTGATTCCATTCATATGAGATATCCAGAATGGACAAATTGATAAAGACAAGTTTTGTGGTTGCTTAGGGTTTGGAGGGGTGAGGGGGGAGAATAGAACAGAGAATGAATGCTAGTAAACATAGGGTTTCTTTTAGAGAGGATGAAAATATTCTAAAATTAGATTATGGTGATGGTTATATAGTTCTGCAAATATAAAAAACATTAAATTGTGCATGTCAAATGAGTGAATTGCATGAGGTGTGAATTATATTTTGATAAAGATATTTTAAATAAAGAAAAGGAAAATGGCAACAGTTGAAAGAACATGCTCTAAACATTAGATGTCTGAGTTCTACTCTCAGCCATGCTACTGACCTGCTGTGTTGCATCAGGATAGTCATAGCACCACTGGGCCAGTTTCCTCACTTATAAAATAACTAGAGGAGATTCACCTCAATAGTCTTTCTAGCTCTAAGACTGGTATTACAAAAGTCAGCTGAGTAATTAGGGGTTCAAAAATTCTTCCAAAGTCAAAATATCAAAAGAGCAGAAAACTAGTTTGTCTCTTACTTCCATCTGTAATTTTACTGGAGGCGAGTCGAACAACCTCAGTGATCAATGCTGTCTTTCCCAATCCACTTTTGGAAAAGCCCACAGGAAAATGATATTCCACAAAGAAAGTGCTAAAAAAAAAAAAGTGATTAAAGAACAAACTAAATAATAAACGTCTTTTCTGTCTATAAATCCAATATATCTTTGAAGGTCCCCTTTGCTCCAATCCCGAGTCTGTGCTTTTTCTTCAAAGCTTTCACCCATCTGGTCAGGTGGAATAAATGGTGTGCTTCCGTGTGCTCACAGCACTTTCAGTATTAAACATCACTTTGGTCCCTAAAGCCCTATGTTACAGACAGCCATTTAAATGTTTCCCTCTCTTGCTCACTATAAGGTCTATAAGAACAGAGGTTGCATTGTCATTTTCTTTATTCCCACATGTACCTAGCATAGTTCTTGGGACCTAGGGGGGATTCAATACATTTTTATTGAAAGAATGATGTATATGAAAGCAGGTTACAAATCACAAAATGTTATACAATTATCAGTCACATTTTCAAAAAATATTAAATTCGGCTTTCTCATGTTGGAGACATACCGCTTTTTTGCCGTTGTCAGCTTAGGTGGTTTCCCAGCAGAGCTTTTTTTGCCAGGGGTCGCCTGGGGACTATCTGGAGGAACTCCCATTGTTTCGATGATGATTCTCACCGAATGTGTTCTTCCCAGAAGGGCCAGTCTATCCACACTTAGTGTCATCAGTTGGGCATCTTCCAGAGTGCCTGAGAGCACCTGTTGTTCAGCTAAATTTCTGCAAGGAGTTCACACAGACAGGCAGGCAGACAGTTAAGAGGCCAAACAGGAAACAATCCGGTAGGCAGGGCAGCAAGCATCTTAATTCATAAGTGGAAACAGCTTTAATTATCAGAAGTCTGGTCCTAATCTACAATGAAAAACATCTCAAAAAATGTAAAAACATTATTTTAATGTTAAATATCTCTACAGAAGTGTAGAAACTGATGTCATGGAATTAGGTTCTTCTAGAAGGGACACAAAATTTATTCCAGATATCTACTTCCCTAATATAACTACTCTTGTCACTTTTGTGTGTTTCTTTTAATTTGCTTTCTTTTTTTTTTTTTGCGGTACCGGGGATTGAACGCAGGGGCGTTCTACCTCCGTGCTACGCCCCCGGCCCTATTTTTTATACTTTATTTTGAAACTGGGTCTCACGAAGTTGCGGAGGGCCTCACTAAGTAGAGAGAGAGAGAGAGAGAGACAGGGAGAGAGAGAGAGAAAGAGACAGGGAGGGAGAGAGAGAGAGAACGCGCGCACATGCGCGAGCTGAGGCTGGCCGCGAACACGGATCCTCCGGTCTCCACCTCCCAAAGTACTGGGATTACAAGCATGTGCCACCACGCCCGGCTTTAATTTGCTTTCTTTATGCATATTTTCTATATAGGTATGATCACTGTGCACATACAACCTAGTATTGTTTTCTCACTTAACCATTTTAACTGTACCCATCTTTTCATGTTATTACTTTGTGTGTGTGTGGGGGGTACTGGGAATTGAACCCAGGGGCATTCTACCTCCCAGCTATACCCCCAGCCCTATTTTATTTATTTTGAAACAGGGTCTCACTAAGTTGCAGAAGGCCTCACTAAACTGCTGAGGCTGGCTGCAAACCTGTAATCCTCCTGTCTCATTATTATTTTTTAAGGATTGCAATCTTTATTGAGTTACTGTACCTTAATTACTCTGATAGTTTTGGACAAACACAAATCATCATTTGAGGAGCTCTTATGAAAAGCAGTTTCCTTTGCTTTTGCCTATAGTCATGTATCCATAGAAAGGCTCACCTATTTTTCTTGTCTGCTGCCCTCTTCTTTAGCTTATGATCGCTTGACTCCAGGACCTTAGAAGATCTGCTATGAGCTTTTGATTGGTTCATTTTTTTGGAAGGGACATTATCATCATCTTCACTGAGGAAATCACTGATGCTGGTATCAGATTTCTATGGGAGAAGAAACAGAAAGAGAGACACTAAAAGATAATTGCTCTGGGGATAGCTGTAATGGAAGATTGCTCTAAAAGCAGGCAAGTTCTTCTTTGCAATACACCATTCTCTTAAGGCGATAAATCACTGACACCAGAGACATAATCCTGTATTTCTCCTAGTTATATGAAAGTAACCTATACGTTTAGTCCGAAAAAATGAAAAGTAGATTCTTCTTTTAAGTTTTCACTAATGATGATCACTATTGACTGCCTACTATGTATTTGGTATATACTACATGCCACATATATATTTCTACATTCCTACAAGGTGCCCTTATCTCAATTTTTACAAGTGAGGAAAAGCCACACAGCTTGTTTATTATCTATCCACAGCTGTAAGCACCAAAGCCAGAGTTTGATCTCCATGGGCTTTAAAGCCTGTTTTGTTACCACAGTTTGAGGCCAAATGACTGGTTCAATGTCACTAACTGGATGCAAAGACTGTTTTTTTTTTTTGGTTGTCATTATTATTGCTTATTCTTGTAAACAAAAGTATGAGTACACTAGAAATGATTAATTCTGATTTTAAACTTGCTATTATATTTCACAAATTTCATTAATGGGGGAACCAGTGGCTAAGTCCCCTGTAATTCATTTTTATTTTGAGAAAAGGATCCTGTAATTGATTTATTAGCTCCTTATATCAGAAAATGCAAAATAAAGAAGATGGCATTATGGTTATTTGGCTTCTTTTGTGTGTGTGTATGTGTGGTACTAGGGATTGAACCTGGGCTGTTCTACCTCTGAGCTATACCCTGAGCCCTTTTTATTTTGAAACAGGGTCTCACTAAGTTACTGCACACTGGCCTTGAACCTGTGATACTCCCGTCTCAACTGCCCAACAGCTGTGATTACAGGAGTGTGCCACCACACCTCGCCTACTTGGTTTCAAAAAAAAGCATAAAACTTGCTCATACATGATAGGCAAGTGCTCTACTACTAAGCTATATTTCCTAGCCCATACACACAAATTCTCATCTATTAAGTTGGATCCCTTGCAGTATATAAATATGCATTTTCTACACAGGTTATTCTTTCTATACCTAGTTCTCTGCCTCTCAAAATACTATCTTTCAAGTTTCAGTTAAAATTCTTTTTCCCTAATTATGTTCTTTTGTGACAATCTCATGTAAAAGTTCTCCCTTCCTCCTCTGAATCTTGTGGATTTCACTGTCTTACCACTAAGCAGGTATAAACTACCTTGTATTTCAGTTATTTTTTTCTGACCTGGAAAAAAGGAAAATCAGGAGTGCTGTGGTTTGGGTTGTCCTCCAAAGGTTCATGTGCTGGAAGCTTGATCCTCGGTATGACTATGTTGGGAGGTGGGACGTTTAAGAGGTGGAACATCCTTAGGTCAGTTAGGGGGAAGTCTTTGGAAGGGATTGTGGGACCCTAGCCTCTCTCTGGCTTCCTGACTGGCGATGTAAACTTTTCCTCCCACACATGCTCTCCCCCCACCCTTGCATCTGCTATGAGATGATACAGCTAAGAGGGGCCCTCACCAGAACTAGCACCTTGTTGTTTGGACTTTTAGCCTCCAAAACTGAGTTTAATAAACCTTTTTCTTCACAAAGTTAGCCTGACTTAGGTATTTTGTTATAGTAACGAAAACAGACTAATAAAAAGAATATGAGAGCAATCTTCATACATATAATGATTACTTGTGAAATAGGAACTGGACTCTTGTGAAGACTCTTGAAGATGCTGCACCAATGAATAGAACATATAGCTTGATATAAGAAAAAACTCTGAAGTAAACCTTCCTACAAAGAGAAACTTGCCTGTTTTAAGGGCCAATGGAGGTTATTTTCACCTGTGACTAGAGGTGTTTCTGGAATATTTTGAATAGATACCAGTCAAGGATGGTTCTGAGAGAATGCCTACATTAGCTCTTCCATAGAATAGCTCTAAGAAAGCCATATAACATATTAGTTAAGACAACAGGCTTGAGCCTGAGGCAAATTTGAATTTGAATTCTAGCTCTAACATTTTCTATGTGTTTTTGGACAAATCTTACTAGGCCTGTTTCCTAATTTGCAAAATAAAGATAATACTTTCCCCTTAAGGTTGTTATTATGGTAGAGTATTGTATGCCAGGCGTGGTGGCGCATGCTTGTAATCCCAGTACTTTGGGAGGCGGAGACTGGAGGATCCGGGTTTGCGGCCAGCCTCAGCTCTTGCTCCCTCTCTCTCTCTCTCTCTCTCTCTCCCTGTCTCTCTCTCTCTCTACCTAGTGAGGCCCTCCGTAACTTCGCGAGACCCAGTTTCAAAATAAAGTATAAAAAAAAAATAGGGCCGGGGGTGCAGCGCGGAGGTAGAACGCCCCTGGGTTCAATCCCCGGTACCGCAAAAAAGAAAAAAAAAAAAGAGTACGGTATGTAAAATGGATAGCTTTCTTTCTGGCAAGTGGTATCATGCCTGCAGCTACTAATGACATAAATACTCATGTTGTCTGACTTCTAAAGCTTCAGATTCACTGGGCATGGTGGCGCATGCTTATAATTCCAGTACTTGGGAGGCTGAGACAGTAGGATTGTGGTTCACAGCCAGCCTCAGCTACTTAGTGAGGTCCTCTACAACTTAGTGAGACCCTGTTTCAAAATAAAGAATTAAAAAATAGGGCTGGGGGATGTAGCTCAAAGGTAGAATGCCCCTGGGTTCAATCCCCAGTTCCACACACACACACATACACACAAAAAATAAAATAAAATAAAAACTAAAGCTTCAGATTCAATGACTTACGGGTGCTGTGTAAAATAAGTTCTCCAGGAGACTCTGGTCATACTGAGGGTCACTCAACTCACTGCTGCAATACACATCACTCCTAGGAGACGGAGAATCTGGAGGAGAGCCTAACCCATTCCAGAAATGACCTTGGGATAATTCAGCACTGCAGAGATAAGAAAAACCAAATCAAAGGTCTTTAACAGAAGTTGCAGATGCAATATTCTTTTTTTAGTAAAACTTTCTCAATTTCTAAAACGGAAGAAGAGCCGGGCATGGTGGCGCACACTTGTAAATCCCAGTACTTGGGAGGCTGAGACCAGAGGATCCGGGTTCGCAGCCAGCCTCAGCTACTTAGCGAGGCCCTCCATAACCTTAGTGAGACCCTGTTTCAAAATAAAGAATAAAAAATAGGGCTGGCGGTGAAGCCCGGGGGTAGAATGCCCCTGGGTTCAATCCCCGGTACCGCCAAAAAAAAAAAAATAAAAATAAAAAAATAAAACAGAAGAAGATATGTTAAACAAAAGACTCACATTAAGCAGAAGACTACTGGATATATGTTTTATATGTTTTCCAATTACATTTTCCCTTCTCTGAGACGACAACTAGTATGCAAAACCCACTACTGGCACTGATTGTGAGCTCACTCATTGACTCAATAAGCATTTATTGGTCACCTATTGTTTGCTATCTCTTGGATGATACAGAGATGGCAAAGCTAACACAATCTGTACACCTGGGGAGTTTATGGTCTAGTAGGGAGAAAAAAGGTAATTGTAATTCAATGAGTTAAATGTTATATATTGTTTTTGTGAAAAAATTTGCTAATTCATAAATATATTTTCATCCATTAAGTAAACATATATGTATTTAGGATTAATTATGGCATGATTCATTTTATGTGGGATATAAAAATGAATAAAACATTCTACTTTCAAGGAGTTTGTAAACTAATAGGAAGATAAACATACAAATAATTATAAACTTGGAATTTTTTTTTTTTAGCGGTACTAGGGATCGAACCCATGGGCATTCTACCTCTGAGCTGCACCCCCAGCCCTACTTTTTTATTCTTTATTTTGAAATTGGGTCTCACTAAGTTTTGGAGGGCCTCACTAAGTAGTTGAGGCTGGCTGCGAACCCGGATCCTCTTGTCTCAGCCTCCCAAGTACTGGGATTACAAGCGTGCGCCACCATGCCCAGCCTTAAACTTGGAATTTTTAAGGAAAAATTTCTTTTATTTTTTAAACTCCATACCATTCTGGTACTGTTTTAGTGGTTTTTATTTTCTACGTTTTCTTTCTGGGACTTGTACAAATTTCATATTTTTTCTCAAAATGTAAGCTCCTTAATGCAAAGTATATGTCTATTTTGTTTCTCTTTTAGTAACTAGCACTTAATGAACATCTGCTAATGAACTTACTGACTTAATGACTATCAACTGTTAATAATAAAAGCAACACTACTTATTAAATACTATGTGCCAGGCACTGAGCTGTGCATTTCATTTACTAATTCTTTTCACTTTGCTTCCCTTTCAAGCTGCTATACTTTTTGTTTAATTTCTCAAAAAAATATATAACCACTACTTTCAAATGAAATGATGTTCCTACATTTCTTTGACTGAGCTGTCATAAATGCTCCCTTCCTTCCCTTTCCTTAACCTACAGCAGTGTTTCTCAACCTCAGCACTACTGACATGTTGGATCAGTGTTTTTTGTTGTGGGGCTGTCCTATGGATTTTGGATTCCTGGCTTCTACTCACAAGACGCCAGTAGCACTCCTTTGTGACAACTCAAAATGTTTCTAGATTTTCCCAAATGTCACCTGGGATTGGGGGAGAATCACTCCCCACTTGTGAACCATTAATCCATAGTATTCTTTCTCTGAAAGAGAACAACTTCCTAACTGCCCAAATCTAACTAACAGCTTACAAATCTATAGGGCTTCTACAGCTCTGAACACTTCTTTTTTGAAACTCTATTTCTTGGTTTTGTACATAACTTTTCTTTTTTGCCACTTATGCACTCTCTCTCCACCCCAGATACTTGTTCCTCCCCCACCTTTGCCCACCCTTAAAGTTAAAGATCTCCATGGTCTTTAGCCGGGCCATGGTGGCGCACGCTTGTAATTCCAGTACTTGGGAGGCTGAGACCAGAGGATCCAGGTTCGCGGCCAGCCTCAGCTGCTTAGTGAGGCCTCCGCAACTTAGTGAGACCATGTTTCAAAATAAAGAATAAAAAATAGGGCTGGGGGTGTAGCCTGGAGGTAGAATGCCCCTGGGTTCAATTTCTGGTACTGCCAAAAAAAAAAAAAAAGATCTCCATGGTTAGTATAGTCTTACATGTTTTTCTTTTTCTTTTTGAAATTAAGATTCTTTTAATTTACTCATCTGTCTATGACATATTAAAAGGGTGGGAATTTGCCTGTGTTCCTTGGCCGTAAGATAAAACCACTCTCAACACTAGCCTCTTTTTCTTTTTAAACACGATTTAAAATTAAAGAATACATGTACCCATTTTGAAAGTCAAATAGGACTACAGGCTTATAATTAGAAACAGTTGCCTAATTTTTCAAAGGCAATCTCTTTATTTCAACTCTGAGATGTTTCTTTTTGGAAGATGTTCCTTATTATACTAACTTTTAGAAGAGTTTGTGAAGTGTTGATATTAACTCTTGTTTAAATATTTGGTAGAAGTTAGTAGTGAAGATGTCTGGACCTGGGCTTTTCTTTGTATTTTTAAAAATTCCTAATTCAAGCCAGGCATGATGGTGCACGCTTGTAATCCCAGTACTTGGGAGGCTGAGACAGGGGGATCACGGCCAGCCTCAGCTACTTAGTGAGGCCCTCCGCAACTTAGTGAGACCCTGTTTCAAAAATAAAGAATAAAAATAGACTGGGAGTGTAGCTCGGAGGTAGAATGCCCCGGTTCAATCCCCAGTACTGCAAAAAAAAAAAAAAAAAAAATCCTAATTCAATCTCAGTTTTTTATAGGTCTATTCAGACTATTTCTTCTTGAGTCAGTTTTGGTAATTTGTGTCTTTTTAGGAATCTGCTCATTTTATCTAAATTCTCTCCTTCATTGTCATATAATGGTTCACAGTATTCCTTTATGTTTTACTTCTATAAAATGGTATTAATGTTCCCTCCTTAATTTCTAATTCTAGTAATTCGAGTCTCCTCTTTTTTTTCTTATGTCCTACCCCTCCCTCAGAAGAAAGTCCACTGACTGGGTGCTGGTGGAAGGAGGAGTCCTAGGTTCTTGGCTGCCCCCAATCTGAAGTGCAATTTCCACATCTCTGAGTCAGGAGAGATAAGAAGGGGTGGGGGAGGGTCTTAGCTCAAATATCAGTATTAAAGCTGATGTGTTCTAGTACAGGGGGATTTACTTTTTATTTTTCTTTTCAGGAACTCCAGTTATTCTGAAAATATCCCTGATTTTACCTTCTGTTTCCTTTTTTCCAACTCTGTCTTTTTTAACTTTCTGGGATTTCTCTTCATCTTTCTCTTCTTTTATATATATACATATATAACTTTATATATTTATGTGTATATATATACTTTATATGTTTATATACACATATATGTACTTTTATTGGTGCATTGTGGTCTCACATCATAATGTAGTTCAGAATGATAGGGACATACACGTACATAGCACTTGGTGAGCTTCCCCCTCTCCCCGGCTCCCTTCCTACTCCCTCCCCTTCCCCATACAAGATGTTGAGATTGGCATTGATAATTTCACATATGTACATAATGTCAATGGAAGTGTTTCCTTCATTAAATCTCTCCCCTCACCCTTCCCTCGACCCCCTCCAACACTCCACTGGGGTTTCTCTACCTTTATCTCCTTGACCCCCTCCAACACTACACTGAGGTTTCTCTTTCTTTATCTAAAGTCCTCTTGTATTCTATTATTCCCTAGCTTCCACATATGACCCTTCACTTTCTGTAACTGGTTAATATCACTTAACAAGATATTCTCCAAGTCTATCCATTTTTCTGCAAATGATCTAATTTTGTTCTTTATTGCTGAGTAGAATTCCATTGTGTGCACATCCCATAATTTTGTAATCCATTCATCTGTCCATTTTTATGGACACCTAGGTTGGTTCCATAATGTGAACTGCACTGCTATAAACATGGATATACATGTAGCACTATAATATTCTGATTTCAATCCCTTTGGAAAGATGCCCTGGAATGGTACAGCTGGATCGAATGGTGGATTCATTCCCAGTTTTCTGAGGAATCTCCACACTGATCTCCATAGCAGCTTCACAAATTTGCAGTCTCACCTTTCTCTTCTAAATGTTCTGTTGAATCTTGTTCTCTGTCTGCATGTTGGAGACATTCCTCAAATGTCTACAAATCTTGGCTATCTGGCCATATTAAAAGTCAGGCTCTGAAATGCTGACTGGAAGTCCTATATGTGGGTTGGAAGTCAGAGGAAACTTGCTGACTGGTCAGCTTCATTATAAAATAATTGGGGAGGGCCAGATCATTTTGTTGGATAAGTTCTAACTGCTGGTATCTCCAATTATTTTCTCTTGAAATGGACAGTTTCCAAGCAAAATCTGAACCTCCTACAGGGAGACTGTGTGGCTGTTAGTGTGTTGGGAATCAAGAAGGAAAAAAGGCGGTTCAGGGCTAGAGGTTTATTCATCATTCTGACATGCAGACTTTAACCTAATCTCCTTTCCCTCAGAGTTGCTGCTCACCCATATCTTCAATTGTGCTTGACATCCTTGAATCTAGAGATCTGATAGAACTACCTCTATAGAGAATAAGCTTCTACTCTTTCACTAGGCAGGGGAATATCAGTCTCTTGGCTCTGGGGGTAAGAGATATTATTATAATAATAATAACCAACATATAATGAGAAAGTTACCTTGTGCCAAAGCTATATTCTAAGAAGTTTATAGGAATTAACTCATTGAATTCATATGACATATCACTGACGTAGATTATATCATGATATCTATTTTACAGGAGAGGAAACTACATTAGAAAGTGATTATAACTTACAGGTGGTTTTGCCACTAGTGAGTGGTAGAGCTCAGATTCAAAAATAGGCAATCTGAGCCGGGCGTGGTGGTGCACGCATGTAATCCCAGTACTTGTGAGGTTGAGATAGAAGGACTGCAGGTTTGAGAACAGCATCAGCATTTAGGAAGGCCCTCAGCAGCTTAGTGAGACCCTGCTTCAAAATAAAATAGGGCTGGGATTGTAGCTCAGAGGTAGAATGCCCCAGGGTTCAATCCCCAGTACCCCCGCACACACACACACACACACACACACACACAAAAGAAGGAAAAGAAAAGGCGATCTGGCTCATGGTAAAGTTTTCTCTATTTTGCTGGTTACCCTTGTCCATCATCTTTCTAACTTCTAAAATTTTATTGACATCTTTCATCTGTTAGCTCCCCTTTTGGTTCTTGTGATGTTATGCCACTACGCCTTTTCTATTCTTTTACCACCATTTTACTGAGGTTTAAAAAGGAGTATGAAAGTGTGTCCTTTATTCTTACTTTCATTCTACTATTCACTTCCTGGGTGATCCTGTCTTCTTTCAAGGTTTCAATTATTACAGCATAACTAATAAACATCCAATTTTTATCTTTATGTCAGTCCTCTCTCCTAAGAGTCAGATCTATATATCCACATGCATAAACAACTACACTTGCAAGTTCTATAGATAACTGAAGTTTAACAGAGTTGAAGGCTTAAATCTGAACTTGTTACCTTTAAATCCTTGCCTTACAACTGCTTGAGGATTTGTTTCAATAATTATGATCCAGAGTCCCTACAGGAAAAATCCTAGGGGTCATTTTTACTTTTTGACTTCTTCCTACAACTAATAAGTCATAAAATCCTGTCATTTCAACTTCTAATTTTTTATCTTTCCACCTTCACTAGGGAGGAAAAAATACTTCCACATGCTTTCTCATCTCTCCTATCTAGGTGATTTTCCATACTCTTGTCAGACGGATCTTTCTACTCTTCTGCTTGAAATATTTTGATATCCACCCAATTTCAAATATAAAGTCCAAATTCTTTAACATAATGTTCAAAACCCTTCAAAGTCTGGATTCCACTTTTCCTTTCCATCATACCTGTACTTATTCTACCTATCCTACCATTAGCACATCAAATGAATATGTAGTCTTGCTACTTTTCTGTATGAAGTCTAAACCTTAACAAAATTAAACTAAGGGGAGTTCTTGAAAAATATGTTCTTTCTCACGTTTATAACTTAGCACATATTGCTTTTTTTTTGTGGTACTAGGGATTGAACCCAGGGGCGTTCTACCTCCACGCTACACCCCCGGCCCTATTTTTTTATGCTTTATTTTGAAACCAGGTCTCATGAAGTTGCGGAGGGCCTCATTAGGTAGAGAGAGAGAGAGAGAGAGAGAGAGAGAGAACGAGCTGAGGCTGGCCGCGAACCCGGATCCTTGGGATTACAAGCGTGCGCCACCACGCCCGGCCGCATATTGCTTTTAACCAGTATGCCCTACTACCTTTCCAAGACAGTAATGTGGATAGTATCTTATTGAAGAGACAATAAGGAAGCTGGGTACAGTGGTACATGCCTATAATCCCAGTACTTCGAGGCTGAGACAAGAGGATCACAGGTTCACGGCCAGCCTCAGCAACTTAGTGAGGACCTCTGCAACTTAGTGAGACTCTGCTTCAAAATAAAAAATAAAATAGGGATAGGGGTGTAGCTCAGGGGTAGAATGGTACTGAGGATTGAGCCCAGAGGCATTCTACCCATGAGCTACACCTCCGGCCCTATTTTATTTTGAACAGGGTCTCACTAAGTTGGAGAGGGCCTCATGAGGTTGCAGTAATTTTAACGATTAACAGCTACCAATAATTAAACTACTATGTGTCAAGCACAGTGTAAGTTCCTTTATATACATCATTTCTAATCTTCATCATTTTGCAAGGTTAGGAATAATTCCAATTTTACTGGTGCCTCTGAAGTTGAGATACCTGCTTATGGCTATAATGCTAATAAGCAACACACTTCAAACTTCAACTCGAGTGTGTTTAAAATTTATGCTGTTTTCATCACACCATGTTTAACACTGGTGGTGGGAAGAGTTGAGAAATAAGACTAGAAAAGTGGACCATTCTGTACACGAAGGCAAGAATAAAAGGCTAAAGATTGGATTTTTTTTTAAAGTAGGGAATGAGTAGTAGTTTAAGGAACAGGAAAGGACTTGGTTAGTCTAAGGCAGTGTTGCATTAGGAAGATGAATCTAACAACATACTCAGTGAATTAAGAGGAAGAATTTTAAAAGAATAAAACTAGTTAAGAAAACATACCTGCCTAATAGCAGCTGTATAGCTCGAGTATCAGTTTTTGTGTCATGTTTCCAAAATGTATCCTCAGTGACGGGGAGGAGATGATCTTCAATGTGGTCTTTAAAATGCTTCCTAGACAAGGCTCCAATTCTAAGATGTGAAAAATACTTTCTGAGTGGCTAATAGATGGGGAAAATCTAAATCATAATTAATTGAGCTAAGAAACAGTACATGGAGCTAGTCTGACACAGAAAATTTAACCTTCTTTAGACTTAGCAGCCTTAAATATATATAAAGCTTTTATACTTTGCAAAGCTCTTTCCTACATCAGAATCCCATTTCATTTCTCTAAGGTAGGGAGAAAATATCCCCATTTTATTTTATTTTATTTTATTATTATTATTATTATTATTTTGGTACTGGGGATGGAACCCAGGGGCATTCTACCTTCGAGCTACACCCCCAGCCCTATTTTATTCTTTTATTTTGAAGCAGGGTCTCACTAATTTGCAGAGGGCCTCACTAAGTAGCTGAGGCTGGTCACGAACCTGGGATCCTCCTGTCTCAGCCTCCCAAGTACTGGAATTACAAGCGTGTGCCACTACGCCTAGCTCCCATTTTATATATAAGTATTCTAGTTCGAAGAGACAAAGAATTTACTCATTTACATATTTAGCAGGTGTCAGTGCTAAACTAGATTTTGAGCATTTTAACTTCTAGTTTAGACTTCTTTCCTACCATGTTAAAACTTATTTACTGGACATTTCTAAGATTATCCAGTTCATTACTTGATAAAAAACATAGGTTAACAACTATTAAGAAAATGACAGCCTAGTGTGGTGAAGCACACCTGTAATTCCAATACGTGGGAGGCTGAAACAGGAGGATCACTGAGGCCCTCTGCAACTTCGTGAGACCCGGTTTCAAAATAAAGGATAAAAAATAGGGACGGGGGTGTAGCTCGGAGGTAGAATGCCCCTTGGTTCAATCCCTGGTACCGCAAAAAAAAAAAAAAATAGGTCTGGGGGAGTAGCTCAGAGATAGAATGTCCCTGGGTTCAATCCCCAGTACCACACACACAAAGAACTGTTGGGGTTTGTGTCTATCCTGTAACTTACTGTGTTGATGATCTAAGAGAATCTTCCTTCATTGGAGGATGAACTTTGTCCAACAACACACTAGTATCTGGGCTTGATTTCATTGCAGAAATCAACATGGCATTGCGCAATTTATTGCCTTGTTCTAACAGAGCTGAAAGCAGAAAAAAGCAGAAAATGAAAAATCTGAAATCCAGCAGAAATATTTGCAATATTCAGTGCATTTTCTTTGGTCTTAGGACTTACCACAGGCTACTATAATGGCTAACTTGTCTGCCTTCCTCACTAGCTTGAGAATTCCTTGAGGATATTCACTTAAAAACAGCTGTTTACTGAGCTTCAACTCTGTACACTGTTTTAGATGCTGACATTACATCAATGAATAAAGTCTCTTTTCTGGAGAGACTGACCTTCTTGTGGGAGTCGTTATATCCCCAAACATTCAACTCTTCCAACTTGTGTTTGTACACAATAAGATTAGTAGTATCTATAACTTATTTTTATATCCAGATACCTTACTGAATTCTCTTATTATCCATAAGAGTTTTAATATAATTCTTACCTAACAAACGCTAATAACTAAACTAGCTAAATGTTTAAGAGCTATAGTAATAATAAGGTACTTCAAATTTATATTTTATGAATGAAGAAAAGAATGCCAAAGAACTTCCTGACTCATTCAAGATCATATAGCACATTAATGGACAAGTTGAGATGAAATTCAAGGCTTCAGACTTTTTTTTTTTGCGGTACCGGGGATTGAACCCAGGGACGTTCTACCTCCGAGCTACATCCCCGGCCCTATTTTTTATACTTTATTTTGAAACCAGGTCTCATGAAGTTGCGGAGGCCTCACTAAGTAGCTGAGGCTGGTCTCTAACCCAGATCCTCCGGTCTCCACCTCCCAAGTACTGGGATTACAAGCGTGCGCCACCATGCCCAGCAAGGCTTCAGATTTTCTGATAAGAGAAAGTTGCCCCATCCCTTGAATAACAACATCAACCACAATCGCTGCTAACATCTACTGAAACTTTATCATGTGCCAAGTGCTACTCTAAGTATTTTCTAACTATTAACTCATTTAATCCTCCCAACATTCCTTTGAGATATATACTATTTCATTTTTCAGATAAAAAAAATTGAGGTAGCAAGAAGTAACTTACCCTCAACAACTTAGTGAGGCCCTCAGCAACTTATGAGACCCTGTTTCAAACTAAAAAATAAAATAGATCTGGAGGTGTTGCTCAGAGGAAGAATGCCCCTGGGTTCAATCCCCAGTACCAAACAAACAAACAAACAAAAAGGAGAACATTTAAAAGCAGTTTTCTACCACGTGAACCTTTAAAAGCAGTTTTTAGCTGGGTGTGGTGGCGCATGTTTGTAATCCCAGTACTTGGGAGGCTGAGACAGGAGGATACAGGTTTGCGGTCAGCCTCAGCTACTTAGTGAAGCCTTCCGCAACTTAGTGAGACCCTGTTTCAAAATAAAGAATAAAAAAAAAAATAGGGCTGGGGGTGTAGCTCAGAGGTAGAATGCCCCTGAGTTCAATCCCTAGTACTGCAAAAAAAAGAGCATTTTTTTTTTCTGGAATGGTTGAAGGATATAAAGTCAGATTTGAAGCATGAGAAGGATTTAAGATCTCACTGGTATCTTAAAGAGAGAGGGAACAATAAATACAGGTGGCTTGTAGGAGCTAAACATAGTCCCTGGCTGACAGCCCACAGTGAAATGAGATCTGAGTGCTACGACAAGGAACTAAATTCTGTCAGCAACAAGAATAAGCATGGAAGTGAATTTTCTGCAGAGCCTACAGGTGAGAACTCAGCCTGCCTGACAATTTTAGCCTTGTGATACTCTAAGCAGAAAACCCAATATGCCATGCTGGATTTCTGACCTACAGAACCTTGAGCTAGTAAATGGGTATTGTTTTAAGTTCTACATTTGTGGTAACTTGTTATGCAGTCATAGAAAACTAATATGCCCATTATTGCCACTAATCAAGAACACTGATCATATTGCTGTCTAATAATTTTTTTACAGAAATATGAAAGTTTATTTTAAGTTAGGGAAAAATAGAGGACAAAGCAGCTCCTCCCCGCAAGGGCGGGGGGGGGGGTCCCGGAAAGAGAGTGACCTTTAAGCCCTTGGGGAGTGGGCTTTTAAACCTTCCTGAGATTTTCTATATTTTCTTTTATGATTGTTCAGAATTGGGTTTTGGGGAACCAATGACCTTTACACAATTTTGATCCTTAATTTGAATGATTATCTGTGGGCTGGTCAGGGCCCTTATTCCCTGGCTCCCATCCTAATAATTTTTATCTATGACATAAATAACATATTGTATATACTGTTCTGTAATTACTTTTCACTTAATGTATGAAATTTTTTTCTCAGTAATAATGGCTAGAGTGTTATATTCAGAATTCGCCGTATTTACTTTTTTATTCAAAGAAAAAATTCTCTTTGGGATTCAGCTGGAAAATGGCTGAATCCCAAAGAGATTTGGTTTGTTTACTCACTGAGAAAGGGTGAGGAAAACATGGACTGTCAGAATTGGAAATTTGGCCAGAATCTAAGTCTTCCAGCTAAAGAAGCTTAGTATACAACAGGAAATCCTTCTCCTTTTAGTTTCTAGTTGGCACTGCCTGTATTTAATATAAAGTTCTTTAATGAGGTGGGTGCACTCAATAAACACTTTAGTGACAAGTTAGTGACAAGCAGTGTTAATAATAGACTTGGTTTGATTTTTGGGCCATATAGAGTTTTTCTTCTGATACTTAAAATGTTCCTAAAGAGGTTAACAGCCTTGGTACTTTATGTATCCACACCCAATTATTATTATCAATTCCTTAAAGCAAAATACTACTTCTGCACTCTCAGAGCTCCTGATATTTAGCTCTTTTGAGGAATTTATTGTGTAATGTTGTAATTGCCTATCTCACCCAATCAACTTACAGTGCAGGGACTGGCTCATTTGTCTTTGTATTCTTGGTATCTGGTACAGTGTCTGGCATATATGAGGTGTTTGATAAAATGTTTTAATGAATACCATAATTAACTGGGGCTGAGGAGCAGCTGCCCCTTTTGACAGGGTGGGAGCTTCCTAACTCTTCCCATGTCTTCGTTTTATTTTTTATTTTTTCGTCAATGACATTTCTAATGTAACTTTAAAAAAATATGGAACGCTTCACGAATTTGTATGTCATCCTTGTGCAGGTGCCATGCTAATCTTCTCTGTACTGTTCCAATTTTAATAAATGTGCTGCCAAAACAAGCACCCATGTCTTCAGTTTAAAATAGGGATAAAAATCCCTACCTCATGGTGGTTTTGTAAGATTCTGGATATAAAGTACTTTGCATAGTAACTAGCACATAATTAGTGCTCAATAAATGGTAGCTGTTTCTCCAGGCTAAATATCTCTTGGAGGTCCTTTTACCAGTCTAATTACTCACTCTCCTTAGAAGACAGTAGTAGCGATCAAACCCAGGGCCTCAGGCATGCTAGGCAAGTGCTCTACCACTGAGTTACATCTCCAGCCCTTGTTTTCTCTAGATCTTTAATGTTATCCTCTTTTTTTTTTTTTTTTTTTTTTTTTTCG
>PVJS01032784.1:0-22564 GCA_004027185.1 Glis glis | reverse complement strand
CTAAGTAGCTGAGGCTGGCTGCGAACCCGGATCCTCCAGTCTCCGCCTCCCAAGTACTGGGCCACCACGCCTAGCGATTTGCCTCCTAATTTAAAATACTGAATGCTGGGCATGGTGGCGCAGGCATGTAATCCCAGTACTTGGGAGGCTGAGACCCGAGGATCCGGGTTCGCGGCCAGCCTCAGCTACTTATTGAGGCCCTCTGCAACTTAGTGAGACCCTGTTTCAAAATAAAGAACAAAAAATAGGGCTGGGGGCATAGCTCGGATGTAGAATGCCCCTGAGTTCAATCCCCAGTACCGCAAAAAAAAAAATAAATAAATAAAATAAAATACTAAAAATTTATTTAAAATACTCCTAATTAGCTGGGCGTGGTGGCGCACGCTTGTAATCCCAGTACTTGGGAGGCTGAGACCGGAGGATCCAGGTTCGCGGCCAGGCTCAGCTACTTAGTGAGGCCCTGCGCAACTTAATGAGACCCTGTTTCAAAATAAAGGATAAAAAATAGGGCCGGGGGTGTAGCTCAGAGGTAGAATGCCCCTGGGTTCAATCCCTAGTACTGCAAAAAAAAAAAAAATACTCCTAATTTAAAATCCGCATGTAGATATAATGTACATAGCAATTTAACCTCCAGGTGTCTGGAGTCGGCCCCCTGTGCCTGAGACACTAAGGGAGAGTGTGTTCGCACTTAGCCACAGGCTGGGCTTGAGAACCTGTACGAGGTTGATGTGGATTACTAGAACCCTTCCTGCAGTATTCATATGGCATTTTTATTTTGTCAGTGTCATGGTGTGTGTGTGCAGTGTGTGTGGTTTTAATGGAAATCTTGCTTTAAAACGTAACTTCTAAAGTTTAACACAGCCTGGGCGTGGTGGCGCACGCTTGTAATCCCAGTACTTGGGAGGCTGAGACTGGAGGATCCAGGTTCGCAGCCAGCCTCAGCTACTTAGTGAGGCCCTCCGCAACTTAGTGAGACCCTGTTTCAAAATAAAGAATAAAAAATTGGGCTGGGGGTGTAGCTCAGAGGTAGAATGCCCCTGGGTTCAATCCCCAGTGGCAAAAAAAAAGAAAGAAAAAGAGAGGTGCCTTAAAGGTTTTTTTCTATTGCTGTTATTTTCCTTATTTATTTATTTTTTTTGCGGTACCGGGGATTGAACGCAGGGGCGTTCTACCTCCGCGCTACGCCCCCAGCCCTATTTTTTATACTTTATTTTGAAACCAGGTCTCACGAAGTTGTGGAGGGCCTCACTAAGGAGGGAGGGAGAGAGAGAGAGAGAGAGAGAGAGAGAGAGAGAGCTGAGGCTGGCTGCGAACCCGGATCCTCCGGTCTCCGCATCCCAAAGTACTGGGATTACAAGTGTGTGCCACCATGCCCGGCGTTATTTTCCTTATAAGTACTCCTGAGTACTTTCCACTGTATTCACATTTGGCTTCACTGTCAAAAACCATCCTTCTGTGTATAGCAGCCCTGAGAAGGAAAAGAAGGTGGCCCGTTGCCTGGGTTTCCTGGCTCTCAAGTCCAGGTGTCCTGGCTCTGTCAGGTACTGTGGTCCACCGCTGTGACAGAGCCTACAGAGTAGGTCAGGCTGGTCTGGAGGCCCCCGTGGGGCAGGCCACTCCTGGGTGGCGTAGAGCTGCAGGCACATGAATCCCATCCTGGTCAGCTCTGGTGTCACTGCTGCTCTGGCCTCAGCAGGTCTCGAAGCTCCTGAGTGTGCGGATGGGCACTGCGCTCTGACCATGGGTGGAGAGGACTGGCATCCAGTCAGCACTCTTTTTCCCTCGTCCAATAATAGGTTTTGATTTGCCCTCGCCATTGTCTCCAAAGGTCAAGGAATGTCTGTACCATTTTAAAGAACCAATAAACCACCTCCTGTGAATGGGACCTCTTCTCACGGAAGCACACTATCCCAGAGGGAAGGAAGGCCTGGGGCTCTGTCCTTTGCATCGAGAACAGTGTGGGGGATCAATGTGTTTGTATGTGATTGGGTTGACTTTGCTTTCTAATTTTTCTTTTTCCTTTTTTATTTTTTAAATCTATGCTTCCTTCTCCCATTTTGCTAAATTGGTTTTTTGTTTTTGAGAGGTTAAATCTCAAAGTGTAAAAATGTAAACCTCCATTCATAAGGTGGATGCTGTGAGCTTGGCAGTGGTGGTGAACGTGATTAAACTTCAACCACTCTTGGTCTTGCAGCTTTACTGTCAAACTGGCTAGGAGAGCCCAGGGGGAGGGAGGAGGGGAGGGAGGACACGAGTCCTCTGTACGAATGGATTTTTTTGTTGATTTTGCATATTTAATATAGAAGTTCCTCTCATTCCTTGGGAAATCGTGGCCTTTGAATATGCACATAACCTTTGAATTGTGCCTACTAAATTATAGCAGGGGACTCTGGCAACTAAGGAATTTTGACTTTCTGGGGTTACAGTAGTAACTCCCAGCTGTACTCTAGACTTTATTTTGCTAACCATAATTGAGCAACTGTAAATTACTGCTATATTAATGTTTTAAAGCCCTGGGATAGTCTAATTCTAACTTGGAATTAATTATGTTTGCCACTTATCTGTTTGAAATAAATTTAGGTCTGGACAGCTATTGAAACAAATTGTACAGATATTATTCATGACAACTTTGTACTGTGGATTGTGCTTAATAAAAAAACAAAAAGTTTGACCTTTGTCCAATAAATTGCTAGGGAATGTCAATAAATCAAGTATGAGTATTATGCAGCACACCTAATCTGGCTTCATGCTATTGCTACTTCAGCTACTAATTGAAAGCCAATACTCTCAATAAAGTGTTTCAACACACAAAAAAGGGGGGTGCACCTTGGATCAACCCCCTGCCAAGGACCAAAAGCTTAAGTATACAAGTGAGTAAAATGATCAGGAGTGGTACAAAGAAATTCCTGGGACTCCTTGAGATGGGAGCTCCGCACACGATGATAAAAAGATCCATTGGTGAAACCCTGACAAGTCGATTGAGAGAACACAAAAACGTAGGTAGATAGGGTTATGAAAGTTGGGGTGTTTAAACAGGCTTTATGTGGAGAAGTTGTGCTTCCCTTACCTAATTTTTTTTTTTCTGGTACTGGGGATTGAACCCAGGGGCATTCTACCTCTGAGTTACACCTATCGCCCTTTTTATTTTTTTATTTTGAAACAGGGTCTTACTAAGTTTCTGAGGCTGTCCTCCAACCTGCCATCCTCCTGTCTCAGCCTCCCAAGTACTGGGACTACAGGCGTGCTCTACCCTGCCCGGCTGGGAATGGGTATTATTCTTCTCCCATGTAGTACTGTAAAACCAAAAACTGAAACCCGTTCATAAAATCCTAGGAGAGGCAAAAGTTAGGGAAGTAAGGGCTGATGGAATTAAAGTTTATAGTAGATTTGGTCTATTTAGACATGCTTCATGTGACGTGGTTAAATCTATTTTACCTAGCTGGGTGTGGTGGCACACTCCTGTAATCTCAGTACTTGGGAGGCTGAGACAGGAGATTTGCAGGTTCAAGGCCAGCCTCAGTGATTTAGCAAAGCCTTATTTCAAAATAAAAAATAAGCCAGGTATGGTAGTACACATCTGTAATACTAGTACTTGGGAGGCTGAGACAGGAAGATCGCAGGTTCGCGCCAGCCTCAGCAACTTAGTAAGACCCTGTTTCCAAATAAAGAATAAAATAGGACTGCGGGTGTAGCTCAGAGGTAGAATGCCCCTGGGTTTAATCCTCAGTACCCCCTCACACAAAAGTGGAGCGAGGTGGTGAACACTTATAATCCCAGTACTTGGGAGGCTGAGACAGGAGGATTGCAGGTTTGAGACCAACCACAGCAACTTAGTGAGACCCTGTTTCAAAATAAAAAATAAAGCCAGGCATGGTGGTGCACTCCTGTAATACCAATACTTGGGAGGCTGAGATAGGAAGATCACAGGTTCGAGGATAGTCTCAGCAAGTAGTGAGACTCTCATCAACCTAGCAAGACCCTGTTTCAAAATAAAAATAAAATGGGGGTGGGGGTTGTAGCTCAGAGGTAGAATGCCCCTGGGTTCAATCCCCAGTACCACAAAAATAAATAAATAAATAAATAAATAAATAAATAGTAAAATATAAAAACTGGGCTGGGGGTGTAGCTCAGAGGTAGAACGCCCTTGAGTTCAATCCCCAGTACTACTAAATGAATGAATGAATGAATGAATGAATAAATAAATAAAACCTCACTCTAATGTATAATTATAATACGCCAATAAAAGTATAAAAAGAAAATGTGGAGCCGGGTGTGGTGGCACATGTCTGTAATCCTGGTACTTGGGAGGTTGAGATAGGAGGATCACAGGTTTGCAGCCAGCCTCAGCTGCTTAGTGAGACCCTGTTTCCAAATAAAACATAAAATAGGGCTGGGGGTGTAGCTCAGAGGTAGAATGCCCCTGGGTTCAATTCCCAGTACCCCACCCCCCTACACACAAAATAATAAATAAAGAAATAAATAGAAAATGTGGGATACACACATACACATAAAAATAAAAAGTAAATAAAGACTTGGTTTGGGGGATGTAGCTCAGTGGGAGAGCACCCCTGGGTTCAATCACCAGTTCCATAAATAAATATCTCTTTTACCTGATTGTATGTTGGGTATGGACATTGTATCTAACTGGGAAATGTTCTACCTCATATTATAAAGCAGAAGGCAGGCGAGTCCACCCTTCAAGCAATATTAATTGAACATGCTAAACAGGAACCAGTAGGATTACCTGAGCCCACACAGTGTAAAACAGAAGCTGCCGGCTATGGTGATGCACGCCTGTAATCCCAATACTAGGGAGGCTGAGACAGGAGGATTGCAGGTTCGTGGTCAGCCTCCACAACGTAGTGAGACCCTGTTTCAAAATAAAGAATAGAAGTAGGGCTGGGGGTGTAGCTCGGAGGTAGAATGCCCCTGGGTTCAATCCCCAGTACTGCAAAACTAAATAAATAAAACAGAAGCTGAAGCGCTGGTTTGGACAAACTGTTGATAGCCCCAGAGGGAGCCTAGACTGGGGCTTATGGCAAAAGCCCATAGTGCCTTTTAGCAAGAACAGCTGGAACTCTGAACTAGAGAATGTTCGGGGTTTATATAAGATCGTGCTAGCTGGGGGATGCAGGGACTGTGCTGGTGGATTCTATCGTGACTTGGACCATGTCCTATAAACGGCTCTCCACTGAGTTACCAGAGCTGATGGGTTTGTGGATGGCAGTTTCAAGGTGATTGGATAAAGTCCTCTTTGGAAGAATGCCACTCTGATTAGAGAAGGGCAAACCAAAGCAGCTCACGGGGCTGAATTGCATGCTGATGAATGCAATGGTGGCAAAGCCCCTGTGCTTGGGTTTTCACTGCTTTGTGGGCAGTGGCCAATAGCCTGGCCACTTGGTCAGGCAGAAGGGCAACGGAAGCCTGCCCCAGAAAAGGGACGCGTGAAGCCGGGCGTAGGGGCGCACGTCTGTAATCCCACTACTAGGGAGGCTGAGGCAGGAGGATCGCAGGTTTGCAGCCAGCCTCAGCTACTTAGTGAGGGCCTCTGCAACTTAGAAAGACCCTGTCTCAAAATAAAAATAATAAAATAGGGCTGGGGGTGTAGCTTGGAGATAGAACGCACCTGGGTTCAATCCCCAGTACAGCTAAAAAAAAGGGGGGGGAGCATGTCTGCGCACAGCAGAACGAAAGCTTCAGGAGCGCATGAGAGTAGGACACATCGATGTCCAGCAGAAGAACTTCCTTTCAGGTTCATAAGGGATCTGGGATTGACAAGCAGATAGCCCCTTGTGCTCTCTTTGTCGTGTGTGTGTGTGTGTGTGTGTGTGTGTGTGTGTGTACTGGGGATTGAACCCAGGGGCATTCTATCTCTGAGTTATACCCCCAGCCCTTTTTATTTTTTGTTTTGAAACAGGGTCTTGCAACCAGGCGTGGTGGCGCACGCCTGTAATCCCAGTACTTGGGAGGCTGAGACAGAAGGATCGCAGGTTCATGGCCAGCCTCAGCAACCTTGTGAGGTACTCCACAACTTAGTGAGACCCTGTTTCAAAATAAAAAATAAAACAGGGCTGGGGGTGTAGCTCAGAGGTTCAATCTGGGTTCAATTCCCAATATCACAAAAAAAGAGAGGAAATAAAGAAAGAAAAAGAAAGAAAGAAAGAGAGAGAGAGAAAGAAAGAGAAAGGAAGGAAGGAAGGAAGGGAGAAAGAAAGGAAGAAAGAAGGAAAGGAAGAAAGAAGGAAAGAAAGAAAGAGGGTCTTGCTAGGTTTCTGAGAGTCTTGTAGTACTTGGGAGGCTGAGACAGGAGGATCACAGGTTCAAGACCAGCCTCAGCAACCTAATGAGGCCTGGTTTTAAGACAAAAAATTAAAAAAGGGCTGAGGGGGTATGTGGTTCAGAGGTAAAATGCCCCTGGGCTCAACCCCCAGTAACACACACACACACACACACACACACACACACGCACAAAATCTACATCTCTCCCCTATTCCTCCTCCCTCCACTCTCCTCCTCCCCACCAGGCCAGGCTTTGGCACAGGAATTCAGGGAAAGGAAAAGATGTGGTCTGCCCTTTCATTTGATGGGTGTCTGGTCAGCATTCTTTTTTATTCAAATGGAGCAAAAGAGAAGAACCTTATATGGACAATTATCTTTGATTTGTCTGGTTGCAGGTTACAGCGTTGATGTCTTTTAGGATGGGGAGAAGGTGGTGGTGGTGGGTTGATAAATAGGATACTGGAGTTTTCCATTGCACTGAGCGACTGGAAGGCCAATGAGTCTGCCCAAATACTGTGGTTTTTAAAAAATTGATTGATTCTGGGGATTGAACCCAGGGGCATTCTACCTCTGAGCCACACCCCTAGCCCTATTTTATTTTTTATTTGTAAACAGAGTCTCCCTAAGTTGATGTGAGCCTCACTGAGTTGCTGAGGCTGGTTTCGAATCTGCGATCCTCCTATTTCAGCCTCCCAAGTATTGGGATTACAGGTGTGCGCCAGCACACTCGGCTCCAAATGTTAAGGCCCAGGAAAACCCAGGTGCAGGCCGTGTTTGGTCCCACTGTGTTTCAGACCCTCAACAAGCTAGTGGCCTGCTGCGCAGACTTGCTCCCTTTCCCAAGACCTTGTGTTTGTTCTCCTGACTTTATGTAATAGTGAACTTGGAGATTTTAAGAGATGGATAAACTTATACTAAAAAAGTCTGTTTAAGCTGGGTGTGGTGGCCCAGCCTCAGCAAGTAGTGAGACTCTCATCAACCTAGCAAGACCCTGTTTCAAAATAAAAATAAAAAATAGGGCTGGGGGTGTAGCTCGGAGGTTGAATGCTCCTGGGTTCAATTCCCAGTACCAATAAAATAAAATAGCCTTGTTTAGAGATTCCGGGTTCCGTTGGGTGCTGTGGCACACCCTATAATCCACAGCTACTTGGGAGGCTGAGGCAGGAGGATCAATAGTTCTCAGTCAGCCTCCACAAGTGAGCGAGACAGTCTCAAAATGAAAAGCAAAAATGGCTGGGGTTGTAATTTAGTGGTAGAACATCTCTGGGTTCAATCCTCAGTACCACAAAATAAAATAATAAAGCTGGCTGTGGTAGCGCATGCCTGTAATCCCAGTACTTGGGAGGCTGAGACAGGAGGATCACAGGTTCGCCGCCAGCTTCAGCAAGTAGTGAGACTCTCATCAACCTAGCAAGACCCTGTTTCAATCCCTGGTACCACACACACAAAAATAAATAATAAATAAATAAATAATAAATAAATAAATACAGAAAAAATAAAAAGAGAGAGAAGAAAGGGTTGGGGGGGATTGATTGATTCCAGGTTTCTTCCCTTACTCAGTGCTGGGAATTCGGCCGTGGAAGTTGTCCAGTTGTCTTTCTTGATTCCTGGAGTGAATCCCAGGAGGCACTGGATTTTTTCTTTCTGTTCTTCTTCTTTTTCCTTCTGATTCTTGTTTTTGTTTCTAGTTATTGGCCAGGTCTGTCTGTCTGTGACTTAAATTTTGGGTTGTTCCTTTCCATGCCGGTTCATGAATGGAGGGGATCGGACCACTAGGTTAGGCTGGAAGTGCTGAGAGGGTGGCCTGTGGGCTCGGGAGAATAATCTGTGCCTTCAGCAGTGTTCAGGAGGGCTGGGTGGCGCTCGGCAGCAGAGCCCTTGCCTCGCATGTGTGAGGCCCTGGGCAGGCATGGGAGGGGGGCAGTATTCAAGAGTCTAAATGAGCTTTCCCCGTGGGTGGCAGAAAGATTTTATGGTTTGACCATTGGCGATCTCTGCTGGGTGGATGGTGAGTGAGTAAAGACAGAGTATCTGGTTTGTTAGGGTTTTTTTGTTAGTTTGTTTTGCTTTGTTTTGTTTGTGGTCCTGGGGATTGAACCCAGGGCTATGTGCATATTAGACAATCCTGGTCCCTGTTAGTTCTTGTTTGTTGGATGTCTGTGTGTGTGTGTGGGGTACTGGGGATTGAACTCAGAGGCATTCTACTTCTGAGTTACACCCCCGGTCCTATAGTTTATTATTTATTTATTTTTTTTTGCGGTACTGGGGGTTGAACCCAGGGGCATTCAACCTCCGAGCTACACCCCCCAGTCCAATTTTTTATTCTTTATTTTGAAACAGGGTCTCACTAAGTTGTGGAGGGCCTCACTAAGTAGCTGAGGCTGGCCGCGAACCTGCAATCCTCCTGTCTCAGTCTCCCAAGTACTGAGATTACAAGCGTGCACCACCGTACCTGGCTACAAATCTATTTATTTATTTATTTATTTACTTATTTATTTAGCAGTACTGGGGATTGAACCCAGGGGCATTCTACCTCTGAGCTACACCCCCAGCCCTATTTTTTATTCTGTATTTTGAAACAGGGTCTCACTAAGTTGTGGAAGGCCTCACTATGTAGCTGAGGCTGGCTGCAAACCTGCGATCCTCCTGTCTCAGCCTCCCAAGTACTGGGATTACAGGCGTGTGCCACCATGCCCAGCTTGTTGGATTGTTTATATGTGGGATAAACTCCAACTATTTTGTGCCCATTGGGAAGAAGAGGCCTTTGTGCTGTGGGCTGGTAAATTTTTGTGGCTGCGTGTCCACTCTGAGTAGTGATGGAGCTGTAGAGCTTCAGCTGCACACCCTGTGTCTGCAGCCCGTCAACGAGACAAGCCCTAAATCTCATTGCGAGAGCGCGCAGTACTTTCCGCCTTCCTGAGAACATTAGCAAATTAGATTATAAAGATTTAAAGGAGCTTTGTTCTGATTGGTTTATGGAGACTTATAAGGGCTTATATAAATCCAATTTTGTCAAAACTCCCAGAAAACAAAGAAGCCAAACTTCTAATACTTTAAATGGGTTAATGAAAACAAAGCAAAAACCTTTTTCATGGAAACTGCTAGCTCAGAAGTGATTTTATACAAGGATCCCAAATTCATGTAGTCTTGCAAGGTTTAATCCAAAGACAAATGAGACTGATTTGATAATTTTGCCCTAAAAACAAACATATGTCTCTTTTCTGATTTTACCAGATGTACTTCTCTATTATTTCTCCTCCTCTAGTTTCAATAACCCTTATTATAACTTTTACGGATGTAACTAAATTCTATTTCACAGAGAGAACAGGGAGGCAGGACAATGAGAACTATCTATGGTATACAAACATTTAACAAGCCAGGCGTGGTGGTGCATGCCTGTAATCCCAGTACTCGGGAGATTGAAACAGGAGGATCAAAGGTTTAGGGCCAGTCTCAGAAACTTAGAGAGACCCTCAGCAACTTAGTAAGACCCTGTTTCAAAATAAAAAATAAAAAGAGCTGGGGATTTAGCTTGGAGGTAAATGTCCCTGGGTTTTATCCCCAGTAAATAAATAAATAAATAAGTAAATAAATAAATATCATTTATTAACACATTCGTTAAAATGACACAAATACCAAACTTTTTCATAATATATAAAAATGACAAGCAAAGATACTTAATATTTATCCTAGGTTTTAAACTTAACTAGAGGCCAGGTGTGGTGGTGCATGCTTGTAATCCCAGTACTTGAGAGGCTGAGACAGGAGGATCACAGGTTTGAGGACAACCTCAGCAAGTAGTGAGACTCTCATCAACCTAGTAAGACCCTGTTTCCAAATAAAAATAAAATAGGGCTGGAGGTGTTGCTCAGAGGTAGAATGTCCCTGGGTTCAATCTCCAGTACCAATAAATAAATTAATGAATAAATAAATAAATGAATAAATAAGCCCGGCGTGGTGGCGCACGCTTGTAATCCCAGTACTTGGGAGGCGGAGACAGGAGGATCCGGGTTCGTGGCCAGCCTCAGCTACTTAGTGAGGCCCTCTGCAACTTCGTGAGACCCGGTTTCAAAATAAAGAATAAAAAATAGGGCCGGGGGTGTAGCTCAGAGGTAAAACGCCCCTGGGTTCAATCCCCAGTACCGCAAAAAAAAAAAAAAAGAATAAATAAATAAAACTTAACTGGAGATATTGGGAATTATATATAAGCAGATACATTATAAAGCCTAATTACTGTTATACCAAAAAGTTTATCAGAATCATACTTCAATTTTTTTTTTGTGCTACTTGGGATTGAACCCAGAGGCATTCTACTTCCAAGCTATATCCCCAAGCCCAATTTTGTTTCTTGTTTGGAAACAGGATCTCACTAGGCTGCTGAGAGCCCCACTAAGTTGCTGAAGCTGGTTTCAAACTTGTGCTACCATGCCTAGTTCATACTTCAATTTAGTTGAACACATAATTTCAATGATTTTCTTTCTTTTTTTTTGTTATTGAGCATTGAATCTAGGGGCATTCTGCTTCTGAGCCACACCTCCAGCCCTATTTTTTAAAATTAATTAATTAATTTATTATTTTTTGTGGTTCTGGGGATTGAACCCAGGGGCATTCTACCTCTGAGCTACACCCCCAACCCTGTTTTATTCTTATTTTGAAACAGGGTCTCACTAGATTGATGAAAGTCTCACTACTTGCTGAGGTTGTCCTCCAACCTGCGATCCTCCTATCTAAGCTTCCCAAGTACTGGGATTACAAGTGTGTGCGACCATGCCTAGCTTCTATTTTTTATTTTGAAACAGGGTCTCACTAAATTGCTGAGGGCCTTGCTAAGTTGCTGAGGCTGGCCATGAACCTGTGATCCTCCTGTCTCAGCCTCCCAAGACTGAGATTACGGGTGTGTGCTACAATGCCTGACATCAATGTTTTTCTTAATCTTACTATCCTATATTAGGTATTTATCATTCTCATAATGGCTTTTATATCTTTGTTATGCATGTTGTATATATCTATAAACGATATCAATAATTAATAACAATATTAGTGTTATTTTGCACATGTTAAAACTTTTTTGTGTGTGGTTCTGGGGATTGAACCCAGGGGCATTCTACCTCTGAGCTACACCCCCAATTCTTTTATTTATTTATTTTTTGGAAACTGGGTCTCACTAGGTTACTGAGAGTCTCGCTAAGTTGCTGGGGCTGCTCTCAAACCTGTGATCCTCCTGACTCAGCCTCAAAGTTCTGTCAGTTCTGTTCCTTGAGAGCCTCTCACATTGGCCAACTGCATTCATTCATTTATCCATCCTGCATTTATCTGATGCCTTTTTATGCTCCAACCTGTCCTGGGCTCTGGAGAAACACAGCTAAACCAGGCCTCGCACATCCCCATCCTCCTGCCACGCCACCTGGCACCTTCGCTTCACGCGGTCACTTGGCTTCCCTATTTTCCTTCCACGGCCAAGCTTTTTCTTCTTTTTTAAAAATATTTATTTATTTATTTATTTTGCGGTACCGGGGATTGAGCCCAGGGGTGTTTTACTTCTGAGCTACACCCCTGGCCCTATTTTTTATCCTTTATTTTGAAATCAGGTCTCATGAAGTTGCGGAGGGCCTCACTAAGTAGCTGAGGCTGGCCGTGAACCCGGATCCTCCGGTCTCCGTCTCCCAAGTACTGGGATTACAAGCGTGCACCACCACGCCTGGCCCAAGCTCTTTCTTGCTCTGGACCTTGCTGTCTTCCACGGCTGGCTTCTTTCAGGCTTTTCAGTTCACTTTCCCTCTTTTGTTTTCTCCACAGGACTCGCCACCCTCCAGAAGCATATTACTTACAGACTGTATTATTCATTTCTTGTCTGCCCATTTAGGATGGAAATCCCTTGAGAACAAGGACCTTGTTCTGTCTTGTTTAACTTGTATCCCTAGTTCCAAAAACAGTGCCCGACACACTCAGGGCATTCGTATTGTGGAATACATACATTGTGCAGGAGGGCTTCCAGGATTTGGTTTGTACACAGAAGGGACAAAGGTGCTGGGCCTGCAGCCCTAAAGATCCAGCCCTCGGAAAGCTTATGGTAAGAGCCTGGTCTGGTGGGGTGGTGGTTCCCTCCTGCCTATGGAGGCCCTACCAGTGCGCTGCCACCCTCTCCAGCTATCCCCCCATATCTCCACTCTGAGGTCAAGGACTGGCTGGAGCCTCGGTGTCCCCAGCACCTCCTTGGATCAAACAGTTGCTCAGACTGAAGTCTGGAAGGTGTAGGCAGAAGGGGCAGGCATAATTACTTTGTGTGTGGGGGGAGGGTGGGGGAGTACTGGGGATTGAACCCAGGAAGTTTCTACCCCCAAGCTACATAAACCCTCAGCCCCCCACCTCCACCCCTTTTTGGTACTGGGTGTTGAACCCAGTACTCTGAGCCACACCCCTACGGCTGTTTTATAATTTTGAAACAGGGGCTCGCTAAAAGATTCCGGCTAGAAATGACTTAAGTGGTAGGGTCGGATCCTTGCCCGAGACCCTGAGGGCTTGGGGCGGCCGATCCGCGGTGCCCGCCTGCAGCAAGCCCCTGCAGGGCATTGGCTGGCCCGTGGGTGTGGCAGGTGGGTGTGGCCGTGACTCCGCCCCCTGGTGCGGAGCTAAGTAGACGCTCAGCGAACCTATTGTGGCGTGCGGGTGCCGGGACCTCTGCCTGCGACTGCGCTGCGGGCGGCGTCTGCGGTCTGGAGTGGGTCTGGTTGCTCCCACAGTCCCGCGGTGAGGCTGGTCTTGGGCTGAGATGGAGCCGGAGGTCGAGGAGCTGAGTCGGTGGCAGGCCGCGCACCAGCCGGTCCAGGTGAGTCCGGCGCCGGCCGCCGGGTGGTGGAGAGGATGGAGGGGCTGGAGGGAAGCAGAAATGGCGGGGGATCCAAATCAGACATGGAGGGTGGTTACCTGCCGAGGGAAGGGGTGAGAAAAAGGAGGGATGGGAAGTGGAGGTTATAAGTCATGGCATTTATTCGGTTTATATTCATCGACCATTAGAGCCTATGATGTGGGGTGCTGGGGGTAGAAGGGTCCCGGGCAACTTCCCAGAGAGGGACTGTGTACTCTGGGAAGCACAGACAAAGGAAGTCAGCCGGAAATGACTGGGAGGGAAAACTTAGTGATAGGGGCCCTTTCCCAGGTCCTGACAATACAACTGTGAGTTTGCCGTAAAACAAGATATTATAGCATCTTTGGTTTTTTTTTTGGGGGGGGGGTACTAGGGATTGAACCAGGGGCATTCTACCTCTGAGCCACACCCCCAACCCTTTTTATTTTATTTTATTTTGAAACGGGGTCTTGCTAAGTTACTGAGAGCCTCACTAAGTAGCTGAGGCTGGCCGTGAACCTATGATCCTCCTGTCTCAGCCTCCCAAGTACAGGGATTACAGATTTGCACCACCACGCCTGGCTACCAGAAGGCATTTTGATTCCATTTTGGAGGATGGACGGCTTCTGGCCTGGTCTAGCTGCCCAGTGGTCTGGGGGAGGGAGGCAGGGACTCGAAGTAACTCTGGAATGAAGTCAGTTATTCCTAGATCAGTAGGAAGCCTTGAAGAATTTAAAGGTAATCTGTGACAACTAGATTTGCATTTTAAAAGAGTGCCCTTGAGGATGTTTGTGGAATTCCAGGCTATAGTTAAAAGCTATTGAGCTAATCCAGGTAAGAATTAAGATGGCGGCCTACCTAGAGAAGGGAGGGTGGAGGAGGAGTAACTGAATGGGTTCTGGAGCTGTTTTGGAGGTCGAATCACAAGAATTGGTAAATATAGTTGTCTTTTCATATCCGAGAGCTCTGCATCCGTGGAGTGAACCATCTGAGGATCAAAAATATTCAGAAAAATAATTGCATCTGAACACACATAAACCTTTTTTGGTATGATCTCTAATAGTATAACAACTATCTATGTAGCATTTATACTGTTTTACATATGTTTGTATGTATTTATTGTGGTACTGGGGATTGAACACAGGGGCCTCTACCTCCAAGCGACACCCCAGCCTATTTTATTTTTTATTTGGAAACAGGATCTCGCTCAGTTACTAAGAGCCTCGCCAAGTTGCTGAGGTTGGCTTTGGAACTGCACTGTTTCTGTCTCAGCTGCCCAAGTACTAGGATTACAGGCTTGTGCCACCCTGCCCTGGCCGTTTCATGTATTTAATTAATTTTTTTTGTGTGTGGTACTGGGGATGGAACCCAAGGGCATTCTACCTCCGAGCTACACCCCCTGATCCCTATTTTATTTTTCAGTTTGAAACAGGGTCTCACTAAGTTGTGGAGGGTCTCCATAAGTTGCTGAGGCTGGCTGCGAACCTGCGATCCTCCTGTCTCAGCCTCCCAAGTATTGGAATTACAGGCGTGCACTGAGATTACAGGCATGTACTGGGATTACACGCCCGGTTTAAATTTTTTCTTTTTTTGTTTTATGTATTTTAAATAATCTGGTGATGATTTAAAGTGTACAGAGGAATGTATGTAGGTTATATGCAAACATGCACCATTTTATATAAGGGACTTGAGCATCATGGATAAAAGTTCTGGAACCAGTCCCCTGTGGATTCTAAGGGACTTGGATGTAGGTGGTGAAGGAGGTATCTAGGATAACACAATTGAGTGGAAACGGTGTTGACATTTTCTGAGAGCAAAGGATGAAAAGGAACAGGATTAATGGTTTTTTTGGGGGAGGGGTGGCGGGCAAGAGTGAAAGTTTTTGGACATAGTCTGAAGTGCCTGAGGCTCTCCAAGTGGAGCCAAGCAGTAGGCAGCCTTGAGAAGCCCGGGAGGGATCCTCCCTGGAGCTATAGATTTAAGAATAATTGGAATATAAATAGAAATGGATCCATTACCTTGGAAATGATTGCCCAGAGAAATCAGAGTAAGGGAATTCTGTCACAGAGACTAGAGGAGGGCAGAGAAGGGAAGGATTAAAGCCAGGAAAGTATCAATGCTCAGGGAGCCAAAGGCAGGAGACACTTCAAACACTTCATGGCAGCTGGGCGTGGTGGCACACGCTTGTAATCCCAGTACTTGGGAGACTGAGACAGGAGAATTGCAAGGTCGAAGCCAGCTGCAGCAATTTAGTGAGGCTCTCAGCAACTTAGCGAGACCCTGTTTCCAAATAAAAAATAGAAGAAAAAGGTCTGGGGGTGTAGCCCAGAGGTAGAAAGCCCCTGGGTTCCATCCCCAGTAACACACACACACACACACAAAATGGATCATGGCTGCTGGCCTTGGTGGCGCATGCCTATAATCCCAGTACTTGGAGGAGGCTGAGACCGGAGGATCGCAGGTTTGGGGACAGTCTCAGCAACTTGACCAGACCCTCAGCAATTTATGGAGACCCTGTTATAAAATGGGCTGGGGTGTAGCTTGGAGGTAGAATGCCCCTGGGTTCAGTCCCCAGCACACAGCACATAGCACACACACACCCTTCTTGGCCAATCATCTCAGACGCTCCAGGGAGGTAAAATAAGAAGTCTGAGAAATGTTGCATGGACTTAGTGGTGTGGAGTCACTGGTTTTAGCAATGTGAAGTCACTGGGTTTGATCTTTATGAAGTGGGTTTTGTGGAGAGATCGGGGCCAGAGCAAATATGGGGGAATGATAAGGTGAGGTAGTGGTGAAAGTACGTATGGACAACTTTAAAGATTTCCTGCGAAGGACTGGAAAACAAGAGGACCATTCCTGAGAAGGAGGAAATAAAAGCTGAGTACCCACCCCATAGTCCTGCGGTGCTGGGGGCAGAGTCAAGGCCTCACACATGCTGGGCACCCCAGTAGTCTCCTGGTGCCTAGTGTGTTGTTCACCTTATGTTGGTTGCTAAGCATATAGTGGTGAATAAAACAGATGGGATCTCCTTAAAGTTTAACGTTTTTGAAAAGGAAGCTGGGCGTGGTGGCGCACGCTTGTAATCCCAGTACTTGGGAGGCTGAGACAGGAGGATCATAGGTTCGAAGCCAGCCTCAGCTACTTAGTGAGACTCTGCAACCTAGCAAGACTCTGCTTCAACTGAAAAATAAAATGGGGATGGGGGCATAGCTCAGAGATAGAATGCCCCTGAGTTCAATCCCCAGTACTCCCCCCCCACAGAATGTTACATCAAATCTGTCTAAATTAATGGTGATTTTTATGTTATCTTAGATTTAATCCTTATTCAAATTCTTCAAGGCGTCCCTAAAATCTCCTTTGTAGCTGGTATGTCCAAACCAGGATCCAATTTCAAGACAACACACTGCATCTGGTGTGTTGAGCCTCTTTGAAATTAGAAGTTTTCTTTTTTTCAGGACTGACATTTCAGTTTTTCAGGATCCTAACTTTGGTCTTCAAGAATATTCCTTCTGGATTCCTTAGATTGTTTTCTCATGATGCTATTTATTTTTGGCACTGGAGATCAAACCCAGGGGCAATCTACTTCCAAGCTACACCCCAGACCTTCTTACTTTTTATTTCGAAACAGGGTCTCACCAAGTTGCTGAAGCTGGTCTCGAACCTGTGATCCTTCTGTCTTAGCCTTCCAAGTACCAAGATAACAGGTGTGTGCCACCCAGCCCAGCTTCGTGATATAATGTAGCTAGATCTTCTATCTCTTATATTACCTCTAAATTAGTTGCATCTTAAAGCTTAATTGAATTCGATACTTTTGGTAAGAATGCCTCTGAGGTATGGTGGGTTTCATCACCCAATGCCTCTTAGGTATTAGGAGACATACCTGGCATTGCACACTTGGTGGTACTAGGCCTGGCTCTTGTATTCATTCAGGTACCAAAACACCTGATCTCTTGATTCAAACTTACCTTTTTACTCTTCTCGTCAGAAAGTAATTTGTGTGATGTCATCTTGTATGTATCCAAATGTCCAGTTCCCTACCAGCCACTCACCACTGGTTGTGTGTGTGTTTCTAGAGATGGAACCCAGGGGCATTCTACCTCTGAGTTACACCCCAGCCCTTTTTATTTTTTATATTTTTGTTTTGAAACAGGGTCTTGCTAGGTTGCTGAAAGCCTTGCTATGTTGCTAAGGTAGGTCTTGAACCTGCAATCCTCCTGTCTCAGCTTGCCAAATATTGGGATTACAGGCATGCATCACCTTGCCTGGCTCATTTGCTAATTTATTTATTTATTTATTTATTTATTTATTTATTTATTTATTTATTTATTGCGGTACTGGGGATTGAACCCAGGGGCGTTCTACCTCCGCACTACACCCCTGGTCCTATTTTTTTATACTTTATCTTGAAACCGGGTCTCACGAAGTTATAGAGGGCCTCACTAGGTAGAGAGAGAGAGAGAGAGAGAGAGAGAGAGAGACAGGGAGAGAGAGAGAGAGAGAGGGAGGGAGAGAGAGAGAGCTGAGGCTGGCTGCAAACCCAGATCCTCCTCCAGTCTCCGCCTCCCAAAGTACTGGGATTACAAGCGTGCGCCACCACGCCCGGCTAATTTATTTTTTTATTTGCTGGGGATGAAACCCAGGGCCTTGCACAAGCTAGGCAAGTGCTGTATGACTGAGCTACACCCACAGCCCTTATTTGCTAATTAAAAAAAAAGTTTTCCTGGAAAGACAATAAATCCTGAATTATTCACTTTAATCAGCACTGTTCAAAGTTGGGATAGTAGAGGCTTTAGGTCACCTTGGGCTCATGAATTTTCAAAGATTCTAATCTTTCAGTCATTCTTTTTCATTTTATTTGTGTGTGTGTGTGGTACTGGGGGTGGGTGGAACCTAGGCGCCTTCTACCGCCCTGCTATACATACCCTAGCTTTTTATTTTTTATTTGAAAGCAGGGTCTCACTAAGTTGCTGAGGCTGTCTTCAAACCTGCGATCCTCCTGTCTCAGCCTCCCAAGTACTAAGATTACAGGCGTGCGCCACCAGGCCCAGCATTCTTTTTCATTTTCAAATTGTCACACTACACATGTGGCCAGGTAGAATCCCTTTTGTGTTTGTTAAATTTTTTTCTTTATTTCTATTTCTTTTTTTGTGGGGGGTATCAGTTTGTTTCCCCAAACAAATAATCAGGTCCTTTGAAGATATATTCAAACTTCAAATTCTCAAGCCGGGCGTGGTGGTGCACATTTGTAATCCCAGTACATGGGAGGCTGAGACAGGAGGATCTCAGGTTCATGGTCAGCCTCAGCTACTTAGTGAGGCCCTCAGCAATTTAGTGACCTTGTTTCAAAATAAAAAATAAAAGTAGGGCTGGGGGTGTAGCTCAGAGGAAGAATGTCTCTGGGTTCTATCCTCAGTACCAAACAAACACAAAAACAAACTTCAAATTCTCGAAATTACCACACATTTTATTTCTTTTTCTTTTCTTTTCTCTTTTTTTTTTTGTGTGTGGTACTGGGGATTGAACCCAGGCACATTCTACCTCTTAGCTACACTCCCAGCCCTATTTTTATATTTTATTTTGAAACAGGGTCTCACTAAGTTGCTGAGGCTGGCCATGAACCTGGGATCCTCTTGTCTCAGCTTCCCAAGTAATGGGATTACAGGTGTGCGCCACCACGCCCGGCTTATTTTTTATTTTGAAATAAGGCTTTGCTAAATCATTGAAGCTGGCCTTGAACCTTAGTCTTAGTCTCCTAAGTACTGGGATTACAGGAACATACCACCCCACCCGGCTAGTTAAAAGATTTAGCCATGTCGCATGAAGTGTGTCTAAATAGAACAACTCTTTTATAAACTTTTAATTCCATCAGCCTTTACTTCTCTGTTGCTTCTACTAGGATTTTATGAATGGGTTTCAGGTTTTGGTTTTACAGTACTAGATGGGGGAAGAAATAATACCCATTCCCAGCTGGGTGGGGTGGCGCATGCCTGTAATCCCAGTACTTGGGAGGCTGAGACAGGAGGATTGCAGGTTGGAAGACAGTCTCAGCAATGTAATGAAGCCCTCTGCAACTTAGTGAGACCCTGTTTCAAGATAAAAAATAAAATAGGGCTAGAGGTATAGCTCAGAGGTAGAATGCCCCTGGGTTCCAGCCCCATTACCACAAAATTAAATAAAAAGAAGTGAGTTTCTTATAGACAACATAATTGTATCATGTTTTTAAAAAGTCCTCTGCCAATCTTCTTGTGATTGGAGAGTATAATACATTTACATTTAAGTGTTTACTGACAAGTTTATTTAATTCTGTCATTTTGTCCCTCATTTCCATCATTATGGTTTTTTTTCTTAAGTTGGGTTTTTTTTCTAGTGCAACTTTTTTTTTTTGTGGTACTGGGGATGGAACCCAGGGGCATTCTACCTCTGAGCTGCACCCCCAGCCCTATTTTTTAATTCTTTATTTTGAAACAGGGTCTAAGTTGCGGAGGGCCTCACTAAGTGGCTGAGGCTGGTTGCGAATCCGGATCCTCCTGTCTCAGCCTCCCAAGTACTTGGGATTACAAGAGTGTGCCACCATGTCTGACATTATAGTGAAACTTTTAAATTCCCTTTGCATTTCCTTTTGTATATATTCTTTACTTGTGTGTGTGGTACTGGAGATTGAGCCCAGGGGCATTCTACCTCCAAGCTACACCCCAGCCCTATTTTATTTTTATTTTTGAAGCAGGGTCTCCCTAGGTTGATGAAAGTCTCACTAGTTGCTGAGGCTGTCCTCGAACCTGTGATCCTCCTGTCTCAGTCTCCAAAGTACTGGGATTACAAGTGTGTGTCACCATGCCCAGCTCTTTTGTATATATTCTATAACCATTTTATTGTTACCATGGGATTACACTTGACACCCTAAAGTTATAACACTAATTTGAATTTGTACCAGCTTAACTTAAATAGCATATGTACATTTTTATAGCATCACATTATACTTTATAACATTACATTTTTATGCATTGTGTGTTAAAAAATATAGGTTCATAATCTTTATGTATTAGTCTCTTAAATTATGTTGAAAACAAAAAGTGAAGTTAAAAATCAAAGTTACAGCCTGGTGTGGTAGAGCATGCCTGTAATCTCAGTACTTGGGAGGCTGAGACAGGAGGATCACAGGTTCGAAGCCAGCCTCAGCCACTTAGTGAGACTCTTAGCAACTTAGCGAGACCCTGTTTCAAAACAAAAAATAAAATAGGGCTGGAGATGTAGCTCAAGAAGTAGACGCCCCTGGATTTCATTCTTAGTACAAATAAAAAATAAATGAATAAATTTAGCCTTCCTAGAGATTTTTCTTCTGACAAATTTCTCCATATGGCTTTAAGCTATTGTCTACTGTCCTTCCTTTTCAAGCTGAAAGACTCTCATTAGCATTTCTTGAAGAACCCATCAAGTGGTAATGATTCTTAGTGGCCTTTTGCTTACCTTTAATGTCTTGATTTCTTCATTTAAATTTTTTTTTTGTGGTATCTGGGATTAAACCCAGGGGTGATCTACCTCCGTGCTACACCCCCGGCCCTATTTTTTATACTTTATTTTGAAACCGGGTCTCACGAAGTTGCGGAGTGCCTCATTAAGTAGAGAGAGAGAGAGAGAGAGAGAGAGAGAGACAGGGAGAGAGAGAGAGAGAGAGAAAGAGAAAGCGAGAAAACTGAGAGCTGAGGCTGGCCGCGAACCCGGATCCTCCGGTCTCCGCCTCCCAAAGTACTGGGATTACAAGCGTGCACCACCACGCCCGGCCCCTCATTTAAATTAAAAAAAATACTGTACTTTTAGCCAGGTGTGGTGATGCACACCTGTAGTCCCAGTACTTGAGAGGCTGAGACAGGAGGATCGCAGGTTTGAGGCTAGCCTCAGCAACTTAGCTAGACACTCAGCAACCTAGTAAGACCCTGTTTCCAAGTAAAAAAATAAAAAGGGCTGGGGTATAGCTCAGAGGAAAAACAAAACAAAAACAAAATAAAAAAAAAGCATTAACAGCAAGAATAAATAAAAAGGACTGGGGGTGTAGTTTGGAGGTAGAATGCCCCTGGGTTCAATCCCCAGAACCAGAACCAAAATAAAAACCAAAAAATGCCGGAAGGAAAAGTGGCAGGAGTTATATCTAGGCTTCCATTGTGGTCCTGTCAGTCAGTCCTGGTAGGAAGCCCAAGCCGGAGAATGTTCTGGAGACAGGATAATTCAAAGCAGAGATGTTGGGAAGCTGGATTAGGACGGGGTCTGGGGAGGGGGCGAGGGACAGGGGATGGAACCTGAGCTAGGGTGCTGCCCGTTATCACTTCTCAGTAGAAACAGACAATTCAGGCTTATTGTGTCCTCCCATGTTGACTCTTAGTCATAAGTGAAATTTAGCTTATTTATTTATGTATTATTTATTTAGTTATCTATGGGGGCAGCTGGAGAGAAAAGCACAGAGCGCCTTCTTACACTACATCTCTGCTAATTCTGCCAGTCTCTTTACAGAAGCCTCTTTTTAATGATAAGTTTAAACAGTTGTCTGTTAATGCCAAACTCAGGATACACAGAAAGCAACTTGTAATAGAGAGAAAAAGGCTATTCTTAGCATACATCAAGGACAGACACAGTATAAAGAAGGAATATCCACCTGGGTTCATTTCTGATATTGGGTCCTTGAGACAGTCCTGCATGCAGGAATTCTCTGCACAGTTCACTGTGTGTGCAGCTGAGATGGTCTAATTGACCTCAGAAATTTAACCCCTGATGGTCTGCAACACTAGGGTGCATTTCACCTCTCTCTGTCCCCTAGGATAACGAGAAGGCAGTGTGCGTTTTGGATATGACTCTGTCTTCTGGAAGCGGTGGAGTGCACGCCTCTTGGAACCTCGGCCCACCAGACGCTCAACATTTCCCTCAGGACCCAGAGCTGTTGAGGACCTTTCTGGTGCCTGCTGAGGCAGCCGGGCAGATTGGGGGTGGAGCGGGGTCACAGTTCAATGTGCCGCTCCCTGAGCATAGCGTGAGCTACTGCCCCCAAGGGACTCTCGCTCCTTCCCAGATGACATACAGTCAGGGCGTGTCCCCCTCTCAGCCAGGGATGATGATTTGCAAGGGGCCCCAGATGATGCCCTTAGGAGAGCCCCACATTCCAGAGGTGGCAGTGACCTTCAGTGCGAACCTAAGAATGACCCCCACCAGGCTGCCGGTCTCAGCACCGTGCGACATCTCAGCGGTGCCCCACAGCAGTGCCCCGGCGATGCCTTACTCTGATCCCCCACTAGTATCTTTAACACCTAAAATGTTGGCCTCAACCATGCCCCCCACTGAGGCTCGGGCTGTGCTGCCCTCTGTGGCTCAGATCTTGCCACCCAGCAACCCCTATGCACTTGGGATACCCTCAGCTGGGTCCCAATCCTTGTTCCCATTAGAATCCCATGGCTCTCT